>JAQBSW010004395.1:0-69865 GCA_029291075.1 Eudiplozoon nipponicum | reverse complement strand
ATTACGTATTACTAGGAATGATTTGGCAATTTAGGAAACGTTTACGCAAAAATACACGTACAATTATAATTTACTGGCGTGCAAATCGGAGTGAGCATCTTTAAAGTGGCCACAAATTGCGAATTGCCGAAATCTTGAATATTTGTATTGTGCTTTTTCTGGTCTAAATGAAATCGGCATGAAGAAAAATGTGTGTAGCTAATTTATAAATTAATAATAATAATATTATTACTATTAATAAAACTAATTATAATTATAATTATAATTTTAATAATAAAATTAATTTTATAAATAATAAAATTAATAATAATAATAATAATAATAATAATATAATAATAATAATAATAGCGAGGCAAAATGAAATTATTCTGTATTTTAGCCACATTTAATTTTATATAGAATAATTAAAGTATACAATAATTCAGAATTTATAATTTTGATTTAAATATTTTGTGCCTTATAACCTAAAATTAATTATATAAAACAGATTTAAGTTAAAATATCGGACCATTCAAGCCGAATCTCAAAAAAATCACAGACATACCATAAAGAAAAACAGAAATATACACAAACAACAAAAACTCGTGAAGAAATGACCAGTTTGTTTTCAAGTCCTGCACAAAATTCTGTTGTCTGTTTAGCAGCAGAGGAAGTATAGCCTTTGCTGACTGCCATATTACCTATAGATTTTATTTTTTCAGGCTTGTAGTTCACGGTTTAGATGCAATACATTTAAACAATTCCGGTACTTTGATTCAAATGGATGCCATATGAGCTCCAATTTACAATATAACTAAGTAGATATTTACGTCAATTTGGCGATCTAATAAACACACTGGTCTCTTTCACCTGCATTGCATAATCATGTATGCATAATAAATATTCTTCGTCATTAATACACAAGGAAGCCTAAATAAATATTTCTAATTATTATTTCGGCTTTTTACTGTATTGCATGAGCTATCGATTTTTAGCATATATTTCTGGTGTTTAATGAAACCAAGCGAACTATCACTGTCGTAATAGGGATATTCTAATTATAAAATGAAACTGACTCCTTATTTGATTTGGGTTTAAATAAATCGCATTATTTCACCTTTTTCATCTTTGCAAGTATAAAATTAAAATTGCAGTACATCAATACATCAAATTTTCAAATGGCTGATCTTAAAAGTATGTTTGATAATAGTTGAAAGCTAAAATCCACATGACGTTAAAATTGCTATTGTTCCTATCGTACTATGCTTTATCATACATTTAATTGAAAACACAAGAAACTCAATAAAGTTCAACTCGGTTTGACCTTCTTGCGATGTCTTGTTCAATTTGATACTCTTAAACTTTCCGCGACTTAACATTGTGCAATGCTTGTTCATTCAATATTCAGCTGGTCAATTTAGTCAATAGACCGTACTTTTACGTTAACACGTTCTCTGTGTGCATATAAAGACTTCCCGAAATTTATCTGTTTTGTTTACATTCATCTCGTTCTCTGTCTATCATGTTTAGTCGACTATGCGTTGAATTGGTTTGCGTGGTTCCAAGTAAACCAGTCTACTTTTTACTTGCCGTTATGCACGACAACTGTCAATTTGAAGTACATTTTCTGTCTCTTTATCGGGAAATTATTCTTGTGTACAGCAAAAAAGCTCCCAGCAAATATAGCGGTATATAAATATATATATAAAGTTTATTTATTTGAAAGAGCATTAAATAATTAACTGTATGCTTATTAAGTATAAGCGTTCAAGTGAATAATGTACACCAAATATACGTCTTCAATTATCAAAGCTATTAGATTTGCATTTGGTTTATCGTCGGAGAACTGGTCTAATTAAACGTTCTATATCGCTTATTTGCTACTGCCTTACGGGATTTTGTGATTAATTAAATTAATTAATAAAAGTGAAGCAAAAAAAACCAGTTTACTGCTTCTTTCCCCAATAAACAGAAATCCAATGAAATTGATAATTGCAAAATGAGCTTGTGTTGCAAATTATTCAAAAAATAAATTGACAAACTATTCACAATAACCATTTTCATGACTATTCAAAATTGTTTCTAACGGTATATTATCTATTATTCCCAAATAGGGTAGAAACAAGAAAAATATTTTTTGCTGCAGTATGAAATAAAATAGCATGGGTTAGCAAGTTTGCTGTTTTCGTACACGGATATATAGATTCAGAGACTTGCATCTCATCCACTACGTTATCGAAGCGTCAAACTGCAGGAAATTCTAAGTTATATAATAATGTATATTTTAATGTTCATTATTTTCTACATTTGGGTCCTATTCGGCACTGCTATCGATCTAATGTTCTCAATACTTGTTCTGTTATAATAAGATATATATATATATATATATATATATTATTCATTGTACCCTTCCTATGTGCGAAAAAAAATTTTATCAGATACAAGAAACGCTTCTTTCTCATTATCTCCTCAAGTATCTACTAATGAACATATCTTTATATATAAATTAGAAAGCAAAACAAGATAGAAATATGTGAACATAGAGAGAGTGTGAAAAACGGAAACCAATCAATTGCGTGCGTCACATCCAGTTCAAGCTCAATGCCTGAACATGCTTTTTCTGCTTGCATAAATCCGGCTGCAATTCGTTTATCCATAAGGCTTCGTATGTGGCTAGCTCCCTTTTGTTTTGCATTTAGTAATTACTTTGAATGCTACGTCTGGAGAACATACGTGCGATGTTTCGATGATGTGTTGCACAATAGCAGACGTGTATTCACCATTTGATTTAAAACAGGCGTTCAAGTTGCAATGTTCTCTCATTCGAGTAATTAACCATCTGGTCGATCGGCCACCGTAAGTTGATCGAAAACTTGCGCATGTATATTGGTAAATAATATTTGATATCGACATTAACGGCTGTTTCTCTTTGATTGCTGGTAAAAGCAAGTGTGTTACCCTAAATAACACTCGTAGATTGGCTGCATTAAATGTGCGTGTTAATGCTGCTTCAACTTTCTTTTGTGCCATTCGGGAAACTGCATCCTCCTCAAATGGGATATTTAGATAGACTGTTTTCTTTTCTGGCCCGTTATACGCCTGTTTCTATTTAATTCCCCTTTTAATAATTGATTCAATTTACTGTCTGGGATAGCCATTGGACATAAAATCGTTAGTTGCTTTATTATATTCGTTTTCTTTTTAATCATGACTAACCAACCTGTCAATTCTTGAAAATCAGCCACGAACTGTTGATAATTTATATTGAAACGGAACAAAACTGCTGTAATGTAAATACTGTGCAGACCAGGTGGCTTATGATAAATTGTTCTGTTTTATTTACCATTAGTTCCTTTATTTAAAAGTACATCTATAAAAGGCATACGATCATCTTTCTTATGCTCTTATGTGCTTTGTTGAAACTTTGAAGCAATGTTCGTCATTGCGACCTGTTCTTAAGGACAAGAAATATATCATCCACTGACCGTGTATATTGAGCACATTTACTTATTTCACTCATTAATGATGTGTTCTCAAGATGCCCTAGAAAAATCACAGCCGACACTGGAGATAAGGGGCTCTCCATTGCCACACCATCAGTCTGTTTGAAGATGCTTCAATTAAAACGAAATCGTACGTCTTTCGTGCATAATAAGATAAGCTTGCGTAGAGTGTGACCTGGCACCGGCGATGTTAGTATGTCGTGTTCTACCGCTATGACTATAATGTCAATTGGAACAAGACGTAACATCAAAAGATTAATCTTGTTCGTAACATTTATATCTTGAATTTTGTTTACAAACCCAAACGAATCGGCAACCGAATAGTTACCTAGTAGTTTAAGTTACGATTCAAGTAAACGAACTAGCCATTTAGCTAGTGCATGAAACGGAGAATTTACCATTGATAAAAATTGGCCTCATAGGACAACCTTTTTTGTGTGTTTTTGGTAATCCGTACATTATTGGTGTAGATGATCCAACTGGCTTGAGCTTCCGTGCAGTGGCCTCATCAATAAAACCAGCATCTGTCAAGATCTTAATTTCATTTATTACTTTGCGCTCCGTCTTGTCTATTTCATCTGATTTATTGTCTAGACGCGTGAATTTTTTATTTTCCTTTAACACGTTTTACATCTTCTTTAGGTAGTCAGATTTGTCCATTATAACTACGCTCTTTCCTTTATCAGCACGTAGTATTTTCAGGTCTACATTTCTGCTGATGTTACTTTGTCAATGCATGCTATTCTGGGCATTTACATGATTTCAAATCTGTGAACGACCAGACGGTTAATTACTCGAATGAGAGAAAATTGCAACTTAAACGCCTGTTTTAAATCAATTGGTGAATACACGTCTGCAATTGCGCAACACATCGTCGAAACATCGCAAGTTTGTTCTCCAGACGTAGCATTCAAAGTAATTACTAAATGCAAAAACAAAAGTGAGCTAGCCACATACGAAGCCCTATGGATAAACAAATTGCAGCCGGATTTATGCAAACAGAAAAAGCATTGAGTGAATGTGACGCACGCAATTGATTGGTTTCCGTTTTTTCACACACTCCCTATGTTTACATATTTCTACCTCGTTTTGCCTTCCAATTTATATTTAAAGATATGTTTATTAGTAGATACTTAACGAGATTATGTGAAAAAGGCATTTCTTGAATCTGATAAAATTTCTTTTTTTTGCACATAGGAAGGGTAAAATGAATTTTATTAAAGCTCGCATTTCAAAAGAATATATATATATATATATAAATATATATATATATATATATATATATATATATATATATATATATATAGAACTAAACAGGGCACTAGGTATCAAAGTACCTTCCATTAGTGTGAAACTATTTGTAACCTTTTAAGGCATCAATTTCTAGCTAGCTACCCATGAACTGTAAATTTGCTACTGACTAAAGGCTACATAGGAAAGGTATATTGAACTGAAGATTAACTGTAGGATTTTCATTTTAAACATATCTTGACAATATAAACTAAAGATTGCACATGGTAGCGAGGGCAATTCAATCCGAATAACTTAAGGTGACGTGTAGCTGAAATATTTATTTATTTTGCTGTAGGGATGTCGCATTGGACAGTTTCATGTGTTTCAGTTCGAGTCTCGGCCGTAGTAAATACTGAAATTTACTTGACAATTTTTTTCAAACTTGACATAAAAATATACATACATATATAAATAGAAACTAAGGATTGTATAATGTTGAAAAAGTGATTCATCTAGTAGACTGGTTTCGTTTCAATCAACCACGTTGGTTTAAATTTATCAATAAATTGTAACTTTATATAATTAAACGAGCATTGGTATAAACACCTGACCCATTAATTACTTACATATGTCAGTATAAACTACGAATTGTATAGTGTAGTAAAGGCAATTCATCCAGTAGATCGGTTTCGTTCTTATTAGGAGCTCATCATGTTACATTAGTCAGTAAATAACTGCAAAATTGTATGTAGAGTGTGGCAGGATGGCTCGGTGGTTAGAGCACCAGATTCCGAAGCAGACGCGCCCGGGTTCGTATCCTGTCCGCGGCAAATTCTGGCCAGTACGTGATGAGTTTACAAAAAGGACGAGGCTGATCTACTGGATGAATTGCCTTTCTACACTACACAATTCTTAGTTTATATGCACATAATGTGACAGGTGTTTATATTCAGATCGCAACTTTGATTATAGAAATTGTTACTTTATTTTTGTTGGGGAAAATATCTTTCTCTACCATCGCCTAGTTTATTTTACTACATTTTCAGTTCGACAACCTGCGCCTGCAAATGAATAACTAATACTTGAGGTCAACAGTATTTGTCACATTTTGTGTATAAGCCCCAAGTAATAATTTGAACAACAATAATAACTTATCTATCAAATAATGGTTCCGTCACGAGGCATTTCGCGTATCGTCAATGAAGCATACTTATTTTTTCTAGTCGAAATAAACCTATCAACCACCGCAAAGGTACCCAATACAGAACATGAACCAGTAGATAAATTGCAGTTAAAATGCGTTTCGTTTATTTAAATTATACAAACTCTCTGGAAACATTATAATTTAAAAGTATCCTCGGTTCTTTAATATCTATTTTTGGTTAGTCGGAAATTTGTCTTTGTTTCAATGGCGTCAGAATGAGATTTTCATTTAACTAAGTAGCCATTCATTATTTCAAAGTGACGCAATTTATATTCTACTTGATTAACTAACAGGTGAGCCAGCTTAGAACTAAAGCCAGCCTTAAAGAAAGCACTTTCCTGTCGGCACTCGTGAATGACAACGTTTCTAGCGCTCAAATCACACAGCCAAATTTGGGAAATCTTGAAGACGCATCGGTTGTTTGGTCCGTGTCAAGTCGAGACAGTTTCGGAGAAGCTGAAGGAAGTGAATACGGGGAGATCTGCTGTCAGACGCCTGACAAAAATGATGTGAGCCCCATTGGTGACAGTAATAAAAAGGGAGCATTTTCTGATTACTTGGATGGGACAAACACATTTCTGCCTTCTAAAGCAAACAATTTGACACCTAGCAGTGCGACTATGGTTACCTATCTAAGCAATTGTGGCGTAACTTCTACCACCAATGTGACGTCAAACACAACTGGATGCCCATCAAATGTGGAATTCGATCAGGAGATGCAATTGCATGCAAGTCAATTTGTGGAAATGGCCAGAAAAAGTGCAGGTGCGGCCAGTACAGGCAGTATTGGCTACTTGACAATGGACGCCTTCACTCCGATTTCGCATCACAGTCTGCAGTCCTCTTTCGATGAACATGCAGATGTTGACTCGTGCAACGGTCTACGCTTGTTCTCCGGTGGAGGAGAAGGTCTTTTTTCCTCCAACGGTTCGTCAACTGCGGATCTTCCATTTATTGGTCAGTCAAACGCTCCGTCAAGTCGAAGGTCCAATAACGACCGCCAATCATCGAATTGCCTAGATGTTGCAAGGCAAGTTGATGGGCAGAAAAGACAGCACAAAGATACCGCAAACAGACGACACTGTGGTGTTGCCGGACGGTTTATCAACACAAAATCTGACACGCATGCAACGCCCCTAGCAAGTTTATCATCGGAGGACGGCAAATTCTCCAGGAGGAATGACGGCGTCGCTCTAAGGAGTGATGGTAATTCAACTCTGGCAGGGGAAAGTAATGAATATGAAGATATTCCGCATTTGTTGTACTTTCCAAACAGAAAATTTTCACACGACGAAAATGTTCTAAATCTGTTTCTCGAGGGCATGAATTCGTGTGTCAAAAATCGCCGACAATTGCAAACTCCGACAAAAGACTACACTCAGACCGAGTATGCTAGAGATAGAGAAGTGAAAGGCGATAAAACGATGTCAACGGCAATTCGGCCAAATTCAATTACTTTTCGTAGTCAGCGGCCCAATTGGAGGCCAGATTTAGCTGGCCTCAACCATAAAGCTTATTCAAAGGAAGAAAGCCTAAGTCCACTCAGCTATGGAAGCCGAACTCCCCAAGGTCCAATTTCCATGTCTAAGCAGCAGAACGGTAATTCTTCCATGTCTTCGTTGCAGCACAACCTATACGCAAAGGATAATAATCGAACGAATTTTAATGAAGCCGAGGTAAGAAGAGCCACTGAACGAGGCCTATGGAAATCTAATGATGACTTCTTAAGCGGAAGTTCCGAAAGAATTGGAAGGCTGCCGAGGTGTATTCAGGACCATGAGGCTGACTTGGATATACGAAAGTGTCGTCAAGTTAGAAGTTTCTCAAATTTTTCGTCATCAAGCGGCAGTTGCGTGCGTTCGGCGTTCGACAGCCTTCTTTACGATTTGGAAAGTAAAGTTGTAAGTTATTTATGCTTATATTAATCTATATTTTTGTCTTATTCAATTTTATCGATTTATTAGGTTTAAACTAAACATTGAATTTACGAAACCACCCATGTAGAGGAATAGCATTTACAATCTTATGCAATGTCTATCTTATGATATCAAAATCTCTCCGTCTCTCTCTCTCTCTCTCTCTCTCTAATTATTTTTGGATTTGATTCTATTCTTGTATGCATACATTAATTATACATAAATCCATGCATACATCTATATATATACATATGCAAATACATACAAACAGATGTCGCTTATATTGCCTGAGCTTTTAATCACATGACAGATTGAAGATGGTTCGATGGAAATTTGTGTCTAAATGGATGCCATATGAGTTCTACCTAAAAGAAAAAAGACTAACCGAGTTACATTAGTTATTATATAAATGAACATTTTGTGCAGTGTGCGTCAGAGTAGCTTAGTGGTTCGAGCCAATGATACCGAAGCAGAGGTGCCCAGGTTCAAGCCCCATCCGCGGCAAAATCTGGCCAGTAAATGATTAGTTCCCTGTGCTTAGTTTACACTGACAAATGTATTTACTTAATGGGTCAAGTGTTTTTATCAAGATGGTAACCTTGAATTTAGTAACTGTTATCACCGCTCGCACAACTAATGGTAGTTTAATTGCCTCAGTTGCCCCATCTCGGAATTGAGCCCAAAAATACTAATTAGAATCAAAGCTCAATGCGTGCGTAAGCTGTAGAAAGTCAGAAAATAAGCTCTCTAATTATCCTGTTTGCATACGTGATTATTCAAATTCCTACGGTCGAGCTCACTTTAACTATTGTCAAAATCACACGCATGCACATAATCATATATATATATATATATATATATATATATATATATAAATATATATATATATATATAAAGCAATAATATTATACATTTGCATTGGGGTTTGATCCTCGCCGGTGAGTTTGCCGTCGTTCTCTGATGTTGATTATGGAAGATCGAAACACGTCAGTGCGTTGCGACTGGCGGTAGATTTGCTATGTTGTTCGACGAATTGTTAAATACAATGGGATTGGTGTTTACTTCAAGCTCGCAAACTTGATTTAAAGAATTGTTACCACCGCCCGCGCAATCAATTATTGTTTTTATAATATTTGTTAAACTATATGCATGCTGGCATTATGACAGTTCTCTCCTTATCTTTCCTTCACATGCAACAGATAAACGTATATCTTGAAGTGATTTTATAATTTTGTGTATAACACATTGAACAAATTATTGATTTAATATTACGCATGATAGGTTAGGAAGAAGAATAGCTGAATTGCCTGATTTTTAAATAGTTACTTTAGGATAACTAAGGAGGAATGCAAAATTGTAACATATACAATATAAAGTATATTTCTAGCAAACAGCATGAAACTATAAGTCAGTGTTATTGGTCTAGGCGACTGCACAACGGGGTTGAAAGACACACAGGCCTACACACACACACACATTGACAATGGTATTTCATGTGTTATGCAACAAGACAAAAAAATACAGTGTGTTTTGTTTATTAGTGCAACCCCAGCAGTCAATTCATGCATTATCTCATGAAGGCTTGACCGCTAATTAGTCGAATCCAGGAGGTAGGTAAAGTTCACAAGCCCTATCAATTCCGTCAACACTGAATTTTGTTATCTAAATCAAGGGTGCGATCTTGATATACACACCAGTCCCATTTTAAAAATAATTGAATGCGCAGGTGGTGGTATCAATTCTTTAAATCAAATTTACGAGCTTGAAGTAAACACCAATCCCATTGTATTTAACCAGTCGTCGAACAACATAACAATGATCATGGAAGGTCGAAACGCGTCAGTGCGTTGCGGCTGGCGGTAGTTTTGTTATGTTGTTCGACGAATGGTTAAATACAATGGGATTGGTGTTTACTTCAAGCTCGCAAAATTGATTTAAAGAACCAGTCCCATTTGTAAGTGTAAACAAAGTATTGCATTGTGTGAAAAAGGAAATTCATCCAGTAGACCGGATTCGTCCTTATTGGGAACTCCTCACGTACTGTCCATAATTTACCGCGAACTGTGTTCGAACCCGGGCATGTCTACTTGTGAATCTGGTACTCTAACTCTGCGTCACTCTGCCGCACAATACTTATACACAATTTTCAGTTATATACTAACAAATGTAACACGTTTAGTTTTTTTCTTTTAGTTGGAGCTCATATGGCATCGATTTAGACACAAAGTTTCAACTAACGGTCCTCAATCTGTCATTATTGAACAGACACCACACCACATGGGAAAGCGGCATGGAAATAAACATTTATATAATTAAACCAACATTGATTGCGCAGGCGGTTATATCTGTTACTGTAATCAAGATAACGATCTAGATACAGACACCTGACCAATTAAGTACATCAATTTGTCAGTTTAGACTAAGAAATGTATAGTATTGGAAAGACAATTCATCCAGTTGACGGATATCGTTCTTAATAGAAACTCCACGTACAGGCCAGAATTGGCTGCGGACAGGGCTCGAACATGGACACGTCTGCCATGGGGACTTTTGCTCTAACTATTGAGTCACCCTGCAGTCCACTGAATGAATTATCTTTACTACATTGCACAATACTTAGTCTATGCTGACAAATGTATATATATAATGGGGCTGGAGTTTATGTTCAGAGATGAAAAACTTGATTTACAATAATTGTTATCACCACCCGTGCAAACAATGATCGTTTAACTAAAATTCATTGACAATATTTCCACTTGCCGAGTAAGCAATCGGAGGAAAAATATTTACATTACTAAACCATCATTTTTGGAGGAATTTGAACTATAATTATTTGAGTTAAGTTTTAATATTATGTCTTGTTCAAGTTTTACCGATAATATTTCATCAATAGGGAAAAGTATCTGAGCATGAATCGATACGCACAATTTGGTCGTACCTACTTCGACTGACCTTGTACCCTGTTCTGGGGTTCCCAAATCAAGATAAACATGTGTTCAAACGCAAAATGAAAGATAATTTTAAAAGTGAACCCATCGACCTTGCACCATATAGAGATCTAACCAGTGAACAATACCAAATATAACATCAAACAAGACATTTGCAAAATGCGTACAAATTTATCTATTCAATTGTCATTTCTACAATGTTGTGCTACTATTTAGGTGCAATAAGACTGGTATACATCTCAAACTCCCTAAATGGATTTAAAGAAGTGGCCAACACCTCGGGGAAACAGACATTAATTTGTGTTTCGTTGTAGCACTTCAGAACACGTCACTCCATATTTTCGAAATTGATGCAAACGCAATGACGTTGTCGAACCTTAATCGGAGTAGGGAGAAAATAGATAAATTATAACTCATTTATGATATTCGTTTGGCTATGCTATTTGTAAGCTAGCCGACGTGTGATATTGCCATTCTAATACAATTGCAAACAGCTAGCTAATTTTGCTGGCCTTAGCGTCTCAGAAACCCATGTGGCCGTTTATAAATTATAGTGAGGTCTTTGTTTATATATTTCATTGTGCTACACCCATACATCCAATGTGATCAGAATGGCAACCGTATGTTTTAACTCCAACAAAGTTAAGCAGAAAATGCAGGTGACGTTACACGCTACGAAAGTGTGCCAGGTGATCTTGACACGAAATGTGACTTAAAAGCAAATTTAGCCATCAGAATATTATAAGAAACTGTTATAAAATGGCTGAATTAGTGACAAAATGCAAACGAATAGCTATGTATCTAAAACAACTGACGATTTACCTGTTGTTAGAAACTCACTTTAACAACTGCAAATCATTCAAATAATCCGTACACACGAACGTATCATGTCATCCTTCTATCAGCTTGCATCTAGACGCCCGACTGCCGAAAAGCAAAGGAAAGTCCCCTTTCAGTCCTTAGGTTTTCAGTCTCATCTATTTAAGAATTTTGCTTACTTATGTATATTTCTGCAAAAAAATGTACCATTTAAAACATTTTCCTTATCACATAATAAAAACATAAAACGACTTAAGATATCATAAGGCAAAACTTGTTTTCTATTCCATTTTAAGACTTATTTAAATTGTTATCAATAATAATTCTTGTGGAATGCGAGGTTTATTCAAATTCATTGAATCATTCCCAAATGCAATGATAAAAATTTTCATCAGTTAAAAGAAAAAATTGAACATTTATATAATTAAACGAGCATTGGGTGCGCGGGCGGTGATAACAATTTTTACAATCAAGGTTGCGATCTTGATGTAAGCCCCTTACCTATTAATTACTTACATTTGTCAGTATGAATTAAGGATTGTATAGTGTAGAAAAGGCAATTCATCCAGTAGACCTGCTTCAACCTTATTAGGAACTCATCACGTACTGGCTAGAATTCGCCTCGGACAGGGCTCGAAGTTGGGCATGTCTGCTTCGGAATCTAGTGCCGGAGGGTGGCTCAGTGGTTAGAGCACCAGATACCGAAACAGACGTGCCCAGATTTGAGCCCTTTCTGCGGCGAATTCTGGCTAGTATGTGATGAGCTCCGAATAAGGACAAAAACAGTCTACTCGATTAATTTTCTTTTCTATACTATACAATCCTTAATTTATACTGACAAATGTATGTACTTAATGGGTCAGGTGTTTATATCAAGATGGCAACCTTGATTATAACAGAAGAAAAACGACTTCCTAATTTTCTCCTTAAATATATATAGTAAACAACAAAATAAATATAAAATTTAATTGTGGAGGAATGTAAAATAAATGAAAGTCCTATTATTTGTGCGCATCAACTCAATTTGAGGCATAATGTCAGATCATGATTTTTCTGCTTACATTAATTAGACTAAAATTTCTTTTTCCATAGTGTTTTACAAATAAGTAACTCATTTTTACCTTATTTGGTAATTAGCTTGAAGACGTTTTCTGGTGAACATTCGTGCTAGATTTCAATGATGTGTCGCAGAATTGCAGAATTTTATTCATCGTAGAGTTTAAAACATGTGGCTTAATTGAAGTTATTCCCATCTGGTTATTAATTGTTTGGTCAATCGGCCTACGTATTTATTCGCCAAATAATAAATGTTTATTGATTTACGTCAACAGAATGAGAATGTTCGCGAACTGAGACTTAACTGGGTGTGGTGAGCACAAATTATTGGAGGTTCGTCTTTTTCTCATGCTCTTGCCGTTTTTCATTTGACATTGGTATATATATATATATATATATTATATATATATTATATATATATATATATATATATATATATATATATATATATATATATATATATATATGAGTGTGTGTGTGTTCACTTTTCGCAATAAAACTTGCCTTCATCTGATAAAATGTCTTTTATTTGTCACACACTTGAACGATACTATGCTTTCTATTACTCTGCGTTCCATTTACCCTATTCTGCCGTTTTTATCGATAAAATTTTCAAAATTTTTTTCTTGAAGGCATAATTGGATGACCGAATTCTGTGTTTTATATAAGCACACGAATAACTGAAGCTCTGCATTTATTAATGCAACGTGTGGGATACGAAACGAGTGCTAACAAGGGCACATGAGGCATAAATATGATGGGCTTTATCACCTTTGGAAGTGATAATATAAAAACAGTCTGCACACATTGAAAAGCGAGAAATAATTAAGTTGGGCACCATTTCTTACTTATATTAAGAAATGTCGCATGCTTCTTTTATGATAATTTGCCTATTTAACACTCGGTTATTTTTATAAACAAATGCTTTGCGCGTGAAGGAAGTGAATGATTACTTGATTTAGGGAATCTTCTTATTTTCCACTGTCTACATTTTCGCACCAATTATTTCCTGGTCGCTTGCGAAACTCGTTTTTCAACGGTAAACTCAACCCACCAAGAAATTTGAAAATTATTTCGTCAAGTGCTATATTTCATTTAAATATATTTAATTATACTCAAAGGTAGTTCCCTTAACTATAGCTTACTTTTCACTAGATTTTTATGTTTGAGTCTGCAGGTGCGTGTTCATCCCTGTGAAACTACAGTGCTCACCTCACAGACACTGTCGATTAAGTTGATTTATTCATTAAGCATTAGTTTGCAAGTGTCTTACAATGTTAAGCCTTCAATTAATTGTAATTACCTGCACGTGTAACTTCATTTAACTGAAATTACTGTGATTTCATTACGATTATTAGCGATTCACTAGAAAAGCGCACGCAATGTTTGTGCGTGTGTGTGTGTGTGTGTGTGCCTAGCACTATGAATTAATCTGTTAAATATGAGTACACACAGGTGTACAGCCAACTAACTGAAACTACGCTTATATCATAACCTTGAACGATGATTAACTAGATAAGTGTACGCCATTCGGTTATTAAACTCTTTTCTCATGCAAACAAATTATAGACAAATCGACGCCTTTCAGCTCGGTTATTCACAAATAACACTGCAACATGTGCCTGTCTTTAATATGTGAAATCGTGCTTCTTTAGATCTGTTTTGTTTAGAAGTAACGCACTGAGTTATTACGCCCATGGCATATTGCCTGAAAACTTTTCGTCGACAGTTTAACTCTGCACAACGCTTTACGCTAATTCACCTGCTAAACACATTTGTATTCAGGGCTTACACCTGGAAAAAATTTTTTTTCTTCTTTATGTGTTATTTTCAAATTAATTAAATAGGTTTTCTTGTGGAAGAAAAGACGGCAATTTCCGTTATTACGATATTCAGGTGATTTGCATTTCTGGTAGAAAAGGTAACTTCATGCTAATTTCTGAAAAAAACAATTACTCTATCCAAAAACGATAGAGTAACTGATAAAGGAACGTACGAATTTTTGCTTTTTACAATTCGAAAACGGGTAAAAGCCATAAGTTCATTACTCGTATCAGTCTAGCATGACCAAAATTTCCATAATTAAACAAACATCGGTTGCGCGGGCGTTGGCAGCAATTATTATAATCAAGGTTGCGATATTAATATAAGCACTTGACCCATTAATTACTTACATATGTCAGTATAAACTAAGAATTGTATAGTGTAGAAAAGACAATTCATCCATTAGACCGGTTTCGTCCTTATTGGGAACTCATCACGCCCTGGACGGTATTTGTCGCAGACAGGGCTCGCACCTGAGCACGTCTCCTTCGGAATCTCGTGCTCTAACCAATGAGCCATCCTGCCACACACCACACTGCACACAATTTTCAGTTATATACTAACTAATGTAACTTGGTTAGTCTATTTTTCCTTTAGGTGGAGCTCATATGGTATCTATTTAGACCCGACGTTCTAACTAACCATCCAAAATCTGTCATTACTGAACACACACCACACTACATGGAGAAGTGCTTTGAAATGAACCAGATTCCGAAGCAGACTTGCCCAGGTTCGAGCCCTGTCCGCGACAAATTCTAGCCAGTACATGATGAGTTCCCAATAAGGACGAAATCGGTCTACTGGATGAATTGCCTTTTCTACACTATACAATTCTTAGTTTATACTGACATATGTAAATAATTAATGGGTCAGGTGTTTATATCAAGATCGCAACTTTGACTAACATATGACTAATTAAAATGGTTCATAAAAATACAGAATTATGAATAAATACAGTTTGGTAGAAAATTGGAAAATTTACGCTATTTATAGATGTCAATCATTCATGCTGCTCCTTAACTATCCATCAAAACATAGAATTGAATAACATTGTTTTTGCATAAAATAAACTAATGAAGAATTCTTTGTAGATGAAAGGTAGATTGATAGATTTAGTGCAATTTGTTGTATTGTTTCATATTAATGTTCATTTCACAGTCATGTAACCGGTTTAAACAATAATTGATTGCGCGGGTGGTGGTAACAATGCTTTAAATCAAGTTTGCGAGCTTGAAGTATACACCAACCCCATTGTATTTAACCAGTCTACGAACAACATAACAAAACTACCGCCAGCTGCAACGCACTGACGCGTTTCGACCTTCCATGATCATCATCAGAGTACGACGGCAAACTGACTATCGAGGATCAAACCGCATTGAATATATATGGAAATCAAATTTAGATATGCGGCTCTCACCTCTAGCAGTCTTGCATACATTGAACTTGACTGGAAATGTCGGCTGCACAATTTCTATGCAGTCACGAACATTAACTATTTTGCAGCTTTCGCCACATATACATATATAGACAATACAATTAAACAATAATTGATTGCGCGGGTGGTGGTAACAATGCTTTAAATCAAGTTTGCGAGCTTTGTCACGACATTTCCAGTCAAGTTCAATGTATGCAAGACTGCTAGAGGTGAGAGCCGCATATCTAAATTTGATTTCCATATATATTCAATGCGGTTTGATCCTCGATAGTCAGTTTGCCGTCGTACTCTGATGATGATCATGGAAGGTCGAAACGCGTCAGTGCGTTGCGGCTGGCGGTAGTTTTGTTATGTTGTTCGACGACTGGTTAAATACAATGGGGTTGGTGTTTACTTCAAGCTCGCAAACTTGATTTAAAGCATTGTTACCACCACCCGCGCAATCAATTATTGTTTAATTGTATTGTCTATATATGTATATGTGGCGAAAGCTGCAAAATAGTTAAATGTTCGTGACCGCATAGAAATTGTGCAGCCGACATTTCCAGTCAAGTTCAATGTATGCAAGACTGCTAGAGGTGAGAGCCGCATATCTAAATTTGATTTCCATATATTCAATGCGGTTTGATCCTCGATAGTCAGTTTGCCGTCGTACTCTGATGATGATCATGGAAGGTCGAAATGCGTCAGTGCGTTGCAGCTGGCGGTAGTTTTGTTATGTTGTTCGTAGACTTGGTTAAATACAATAGAATAGAATAGAATAGAATATCTTTATTTGGATTCAAACCACACATGTTCCATTAAATAATAAAATTAGAAAATGTACAATATAAAAAGATATCACATCACATATATATGTGCAATTAAGTGTACTGTACAGTTTATCGGCATCTGAAAGATCAGCTGTAAACAGTGATAGATTCTTAATCAAAATTGAAAATTTAAGTTATAACTCGAATATTACATTTGTTGCTGAAACAATTAATCTTGGCTTTTATTTAACCATGAAAAAGTATTATCATAATCAAAATTAAAAATATCATCAGGATTAAACACTTTTTCTAGTTCGGTAGATAAAAATTTAAAAGACATTTTAGTTGGAGGCGTTTCTCTAAGCCCCTTTGGCAAGTGATTATAAATTTTGTAAATTTTTGAAAACGAGAACAGCTTGCTCGCAACATTCCCAATCAAAGGTGGAGATATTGCAGAATGACCAGATCTAGTTCCAATTTCATGACTCTTTCTTATGGGATTCATATAGGCACCAGACCACTGGTTTAAATGGAAAACTTTTATACAATAGCACATTCTCCGAAACCATAAAGGATGCAGTGATACAAATTGTAATCTAGTGGCGTATATAGTGCAGGAGATAGGACTAATTTGCTTCACAACTTTTCTTTGTACAGCTTCTATTTTATTAGACAGACCCTTTGTTAAGGGATTCCAAGTAGCGGCGGCATATTCTAGTATCGGTCTAATCCATATTATAAACATTTTGAATTTTATTTCATGTGATATAATATTTCTATTTATCAATGCCCATCTGTTCTTGGCACTGCCTACTATCCTTTCAATATGTCTCTCAGCAGAAACCGTACAATGAATAGTTATGCCTAAATCCTTAATTTCTTGCATAAGTTTAATCTCAAAAACATCATTAATCTCAGCATCATGAAAATAAACATACTTAAAATCTGTTCTGTTACCTATTTTTAAAGCTCTCGTCTTTTTACTGTTTATTCTCAGCCCTAGTGTTAACAGATATCTACTTAAATCATACAAATCAAGTGTCACATTATTTTTGGAGAATTCAACATTATTTGGATCAATTGGAAAGATTATTTTCAAATCATCAGCAAATTTGCAAACTCGACCGTTAGGAATCTTAGTTTCCAAATATGCAAATACAATTTTAAATAATATTGGTCCCAAACTGGATCCCTGTGGAACTCCACTTGTTACCCTTTTCGATTTAGATACCAAATCGTTTACTTGAATACTCATTCTTCGATTATATAAGTAGTACCTAAGTAATCTAAAAATATTCGGATCAATATTCAATAAATTAATCGCATTCAAGATAGCATCAAAAGATATAGAGTCAAAAGCTTTTGAGATATCTATGAATACAATTAATGCATCTAACTTTTTCTCATCTAATGTAATTACATGTTTCCACATAGAGAGCATATTAGTAGTTGTCGACCTGTCTTTCGTGAAGCCATGCTGGCATACATCGAAATCAGCCGGCAGCATACGTTCTAAATGATCAAGTATTAATCGTTCTATTATCTTCAAAAACGAGGGAATAATAGAGATTAATCTGTAATCACTGGCACACGTTGGTTTACTTACTTTAGGCAAAGGTTTAGCTACTATTGTTAGTATATCGATTGGTAATATCCCACTCTTCAAAATTCTATTTATAAAATTGCAGAGCGCATTCATAAAATTTAAGGGTAATTGAAGTAGGTTATCAATCGATATACCAAGGTGATCTTTTTGTTTTTTTGATTTTATTTTTAACATTAATTCTATCAATGCATCACTGTCAATAACAAGTCCTAGATCCTGGTTTCCCGAAGGATCCGTTAGATCAATAAAATTGCTTTCCTTCTGCGGATTACATAACAAGTTGCCAAATACTTCATCCAATTCACAGAGAAATTCATAATCAGTTTTACCCACAGGTAATATAAGGTTTAATTTTTCCTTATATTTACCATAGTCTGTGAGGAGTTTGTATCCTAGTCTAGGATTACTCTTCAGTTTAGCCAGAATAATTCTCTCTGATCTTTGACGGATTATCAGCAGTGATGAATTAATTTCTTTATCGATCATATCTAACCTCATTTTTTTAATACTATTGATAAGACTACATTTCATTATATTATCTCGTTTGATTCTTAGCTTACATAACTTCCTATTGATTCGCTTTGGTATTACATCCGTAAATGTTGATGCTCTAAATATATCAGATAATAACAGTGAAACAGAAGAAACAAATTCGTCATCGTTCATGATAAATAAACTTTCATAATCAATTGATAAGCTTAATTCTCTAAAAAGATTCCAGTTGATTCTGGGTTGGTGTTTACTTCAAGCTCGCAAACTTGATTTAAAGCAATGTAACCGGTTTGTTTTAAAATTAACACTGGAGAAATATTATATATATATATATATATATATATATATATATATATATATATATATATATATATATTCTTTATTATGGCCATTGCCTTCAAATATTACACAGTATATTTCTAATTAGGAAGAAAGAACACATTAATAACAAAGTGGATAATGGCCATTTATCGCAAGACTACTAAATTACACTTTAAAAAACTTTCATTGATATACATCCAGAGTTTTCATTTGGTTATGGGGCTGGCAACAAATCTAACTCTGGTTTACTTGTATTTCTTGTTTGAGCTGATTAATAAGTGTGTAAGCTATTGTGTTTGTGTGTGCCTGTTTGCATGTAAATATCTTTCTCGCAGTATTGCAAAGCGATGTCTTAGATCTGGTTACTCTTCATGTAGGACTATTTGTCCCCTACGCTGCCTGTTTTGCAAAATTTTTCATCAGTACTGCATTCTCCAAATAGTAAAAACGCGGTGTGCGCAGATTTTAAAATTAATCAGGCATCAATTTTTGTAAAATTCCAAGTGCTTTACATGATGATTTGTATTATGTGAATCAAGTTTACGAGCTAGAAGTAAACACCAATCTCATTGTATTAAACCAGTCGACGAGCATCTTAACAAAACTACCGCAAGTCTCACGCACTGACGCGTTTCGACGGCAAACTGACTATCGCGAGTCGTACTCTGATGAGGATCATGGAAGGTTGAAACGTGTCAGTGCATTGCGCCTGGCGGTAGTTTTGTTATGATGTTCGACGACTGGTTAAATACAATGATATTAATGTTTACTTCAAGCTCAGAAACTTGATTTAAAGAATTGTTAACACCATCCGCGCAATCAATTATTTTTTAATTGTATTATATATATATATATATATATATATATATATATATATGTGTGTGTGTGTGTGTGTGTGTGTGTGTGTGGCGAAAGCTACAAACAGCTAATGTTCGTGACTGCATAGAAATTGTGCAGCCGACATTTACAGCTACGTACAATGTATTCGAGCTTACTAGAGGTGAAAACCATATATCTAATATTTCTTTCCGTATAAATGAAATACGGTTTGATCCTCGTTAGTCAGTTTACCGTTATACTCTGATGATGATCATGGAAGGTCGAAACACGTCAGTGCGTTGCGACTGGCGGTAGTTTTTTTATGTTGTTCGAATTGGGATTGGTGTTTACTTCAAGCTCGCTAACTTGATTTAAAGCATTTTTGCCACCACTCGTGCAATAAATGATTGTTTAATGCGTATAAGAATATTGTTTATTCAGCTGTTTTACTAAAATTTATCTCCAGTCCGGTTGAATTTTTGTTGATTTTGGACAAACAGAAATGTCAGGTTTGGCTGGATACTGGAATATTTTGGTATGTTTGGGTAATTCCTAGCCAGCCATGTCAAAGAAAATGTTGATGGTAGCTTTTTATGTAGTGTATAGGCATAAAATATATTAAGGCTAAATGCATCATTTAGAAATGATAATCTTTTAAAATTGGAGTGAGCACCTCGCCTCTAATATATTCTCAATAATGTATGATTTTATGTCCGTGCTCGGTTCTATTTTTAATAAATTCCTGTTCTAAATGTTGCTGTATTCCACCTATAAAGGGCTTTATTTCTGCATAAATGCATATAATAAATTTTAAAAAACTGTCAGTCTACCCACGCATATATACACGTTTATTTACATTTATTTATTAAGGAAGGCAAAATACAAGTTATTCAATGAAGAAATATGTTTTGTCTAACAAATATGTATTTGCACTTCTTTTGATCATGTTCGTGAGCTTCGAACAAAAAATTCCCATTTTGTATTTAACATAGCAAAACTACCGTCAGTTACGTGTACTGACGCGTTTCGACCTCCTACGATCATCGTCAGAGTACGACGGCAAACTAACTAGCGAGGATCAAACCGCAGTGTATATATAAGGAAAGCAAAATTGAATCAAAGATTTTTCCTTTTATTACCTATATACATATATATATGTCAAATCTGAAAAATTTTAATATACGTGACAGCATAGGAATTGTGCAGCCGTAATTTCCAGTCAAGTACAATGTACACTAGACTACTAGAAGTGAGAGCTGTATAACTAATTTTGCTGTGCTTATATATGTATTGCCGTTTGATCCTCGCCATTCAGTGTTCTGTCCTACCATGATGATGATCATGGAAGGTCGAAACGCGTCAGTACGTGTGACTGACGGTAGTTTTGTTATGTTGTTCGATGACTGGTTAAATACAATGGGATTGGTGTTTACTTCAAGCTCGCAAACTTGATTTAAATAATTGTTATCACCACCCGCGCAACCAATGATTGTTTACTTGTATTACATATGCTTTCTTTGTTTGAAATTTGTATAAGTATTACAATTTTTAATTATCTTGAAAAAATGAATAAAATCTAAAAATTGAGCAACAATAAACTTTTATTGCCAGTCTACAACCAGGTGTTTGTGACCTCCCAATTTTAACATGGCATGTACTGTTTATTTGCATGTGTGGGTGAGATATAAATTAACTTAAAGCTTTTGTAGCTCTTAGATACAAATTGTACTTTGCTGACTTTGTGTGTGGTTGTGAATAAGACACACACACACACACACACTTCGCTTACGATGTCGTTCAGGGTAGGGATTAACTGACGTTAAGCCGTTTTTGACCACTGGCGTGCTTTACAGCTATAGAAAAAACAAAAAGGAAGACCCACATCACTCCCACTGTTGGTTACATACGTGTCCAGGCTTCTCAAAAACATGCACTTCAATACACGTGATTAATGATGAGGGATTGTAAATGTCGGCCTCGTCAAATGATCAACATTGCAAAACCAAGTGTACGACTATAAAACTGTTGATCTGACGTTTATGCGATTACAGCCGCTCATCGTAGTGGCTCAACTAGCCTAGCAACAAAGATGAGTAAGTGTAAACTATAAGCAGTGCTCCAGACAAAGCAATTGTCGTGCATTAGCTAGATGCCTTGGCAAAGCTTGTTAGCGTGTAGCCGGATTATATCTTTTTGGCTTGGGAATTTAGCCTGGGATAAATATTTCCTGTTGCTAGGCTGCTTTTGTCCGAAGGAAATCGATCGAATATGTCAGCTGGCTCAGTTCTCGCGAATGACGCACCGGCAATAAATGAAACGGAACTTGGTTTAAACCCGTGTCCTCACCAATCGTGCAATCACTGGTTGCCTAAATTAAGCATAGTAGAATTTTAATAAGATATTTTTAACTAACGTTCTCTACATAATGTCGCTACGCCTCACTACTTAAAAACTAAATTGCATCCGATTTCTATTTCCTAAACATTTTAAGTCCTTCTTTTGTAAGAGGGATCAAAGCGTTTCTAAAATAATAGAATTATTATTCAAATCAAGGTCGCGAGCTTGATATAAACACCAATTCGATTATATATAAAGATGTATATACAATTGACAGTACAAACTAAATATTCTATAACATGGCAAAGGCGGTAAATCTAATAGACCAGTTTCGTTCTTTTTGGGAACTCTGCAAGTACTGTGCGGAATATTGCAGCGGACAGGTTTTGAACTGGGGCATATTTGCTTCGAAGTTTGTGACTCTATTTACTGCACCACGTTTTG
This sequence comes from Eudiplozoon nipponicum, assembly GCA_029291075.1. Lineage (NCBI taxonomy): Eukaryota > Metazoa > Platyhelminthes > Monogenea > Mazocraeidea > Diplozoidae > Eudiplozoon > Eudiplozoon nipponicum. Next base: position 47,174 of record JAQBSW010004395.1, on the reverse strand, counting down.
CAAGTCTTATAAAATACAGAAAAATGTATATATAATAAGATTTTTGCCTATATTATGTCCGTATTTGTAATTTAAATTACTGTTATCACCAAATGCGCAATTCTTGATTGTGAATTTTGTGATGAACTGTAGGATTTTTCGAAATTGAGGCTTCACGCAATTAATTAAATGAACGAAGGTTGAAAATATAAACGTCACTACAGCCGTTAAAAATGTGTCCCGTACTAGAATTTTAATTAGTATTTGTGTAAAATCGGCGTTCAGGCTAACATTTAAACGAAACAAACAAGTGGAAACTTAAATGAATAACAGTTAAATACTGTTTGTTGCGGAGAACTATTATATAAATTCAAATATGTATTAGGTGTTGCGAACCCAGTAACAAATTAGTGCAGTTGTGACCAGAAGGATAAACCAAAGGCAGCATGAACGGAAAGTATAATCTCATGCACATTCGTTTCGTGCTTACTGGCGACTCATCAGGAGGAGCCGGTATTACACCCATTAACCACTATATATTTGGTAGAAGAATGTGGAATAATAGGACGGTACAATCTCCTAGACCAATGTGTAAACCTGCAATAGTGAAGCTAACATCATATAAAGTCTACGACAATGCGACTTCAACGCTAACTCACACTATATAATATATATACCGAGTCTGTTAAGGATACTAACACTATGGCTATTGTTTTAGTAACTGATACCTTTTTTAAATCGATGAGGAACCGGATACTAACACTATGGTTTCCGAGTCGGTACATGATACCAACCTGATGGATATAAATTTATGCTAAAGTTCACAGAAATTGAGAATTACAATTATTTCTGAACCCCTGTTACTCCAGTTAAACCATACACTCTGGCATTCATCGATATCAGTTATCACATTTTGCGGTAAGCATGAAATCATTCAATTCAATCTGTAACAGTTAAATACTGTTTGTTTCGGAGAATTAGTATATATGCAAGTATGTATTAGGTGTTGCGAACCCAGTAACAAATTAGTTCAGTTGTGACCAGGAGGGTAAACCACAGAAAGTAAGCACGAAACGAATGTGCACGAGATTATACTTTCTCTTCATGCTACCTTTGGTTTATCCTTCTGGTCACAACTGAACTAATTTGTTACTAGGTTCGTAACACCTAAAACATATTTGCACATAAAATTAGTTCTCTGCAATCAAGGATATATGAGTATTTAATGCTCGAATAAGATTGTATTAAGGTGTAAATGTGTAGACGTTTGATGATTGGTTGACGAAACCGAACTTATAATTGCTGTCCTCGAAGAATTTGTGGCTTGAGGGTCATCGCAGAACAATTTTTTTAAAATCTACATGGTTTATCTATGCAGCTTCTAGAATTTGGTTTAACTATCTTGCTATTTTCACGTGTGTCGCATTTTCAAGTACTCTATAAAATAAACAACAGAATTCTGATGAAATTTTTCATTTATTACGATTGATAAGAAATTGCACCCAAACACGGCTTGCCAAAACAGCATTAAAGTATTATATTTATTTCCGCATAACATTTAAATAAAAGCGTGGGTGTTATATAGGCATTAGATCGCCTATTTCTTGTTTAGACTGAGACTGCGTTTGTCTAAAAAACTATAACAGCACTAAAGCACCGCTAGTTTTGGCCTAATGAGACAGAAAAACGCACAGTTTATTACAAAGGCGCGATCTCCATTGAATGCCTTTATTACACAAACCGCAAAGATCCGGCTTTTTAAAGCAAATCTACCACAATTAGAATTGTTATGCACTTATTGGCCAAATAATCATTCGGAAAAACATCGGGTTATCAAGCAGGTTCCACGCATTCACTTGAAAAAACCCCATCTAAACTGCAATATAGTTACTATTACTATAATCAAGGTTGCGATCTAGATATAAGCACCTGGCCCATTAATTAATTACATATGCAGTATAAACTAAGAATTTTTTAGTGTAGAAAAGTCAATTCATCCAGTAGATCGGTTTCGTCCTTATTGGGAACTCATCGCGTACTGGCTAGAATTTGCCGCGGACAGGGCTCGAACCTGGGCACGACTGCTTCGGAATCTGGTGCTCTAATCACTGAGCCACCCTGCCGCACAGTGCAGGTGTTAAGGCACAAGTGATTTCGTTCCATATCCCAAAGTAATAATTATTATTCCATTTTCAACGAATGCTAAAATTTTTCGATTTTTATGCATGTTTTCAATCTTTCAAAATTATTTTAATCAGTTTTGTGAGCGTGCATGCACATCTTTATAATTGTTATTTTGTCAATACATGCTACACGTAGCGTAAGATAGCTAATGCATGCCATCAAGTAGACCGATTTCATTCCATATGTGCACTCATCAAATAATTTCAAGCATTGGGCAAAGATGCATTTGCTTAATTAGTTTTGCAATTCATCTATTACACCACCCAAGACACGCATTACATTCCCATGTTCAGTTATACAGCGACGTTTGTTTTTGGTTAGATTTTACTGAAGGTTAGAGCCACTTAGCTAAATTTGCCTTCATTGTATATTAATTCCAGGTTGATCCTCGTTAGTGAGTTTGCCGTCGTGCTCTGATGATGATCATGGAAGGTCGAAACACGTTAGTGCGCAAGACTGGTGGAAGTATTTCTATGTTGTTTGACGACTGGTTAAATGCAATGGGATTGGTGTTTACTTCACGTTGGCAAATTTGATGCAAAGAATTGCTACCACCACCCGCGCGATCATTGATTGTTTATTTGTATTAATTATTTATATACGTGGGGAAAGCTGCAAAAATTTTATGATCGTAACCGCATAGAAATTCTGCAGCCGAAATTTCCAGCCAAGTACAATGTACAGGAGACTAATATAGGTAACAGCCGCCTATTCCATTTTGCTTTTCATATATATGTGCACTGCGAACTGATCTCCGCCAGTCAGTTTGCTTTCGTAATCTGGTGATAATCATGGAAGGTCGAAACGCGTCAATGCGTGAGACTTGCGGTAGTTTTTCTATGTTGTTTAACGACTGGTTAAATACAATGGGATTGGTGTTTACTTCAATCTCGCAAATTTGATTTAAAGAATTGATGCTAAAACCCGCGCAATCAATGATTCTTTTTTTGTATTACCTATGAAATTAAATTTAACGTGATATATAAAAAATAATTCAAATCGGGGTTAAAGACTTGTTAATGTTTAATGAATTAACTTTTAATGCTTATCAACTAGAATTTCTTTACCGTTGAATTAGTAAGGTATCCATCATTAAATTCTTTAAAAATTTAAATTATGTCGATGCTTTTCAAACAACACACTTTTTTCCGGACATAGACCGTATGAACTTAGAATTGGAAATTTTTATAAAATGGGTAGGTCGTAAAGATATGGAGCGTAAACCACATGGTGAGATTAGGGAACTAATACATGAGATAAGGTTCAATTATATATGTTGCCTGAAATGGGATAAGGAAGGAGTTATAGTCCCTATAAATAAAGTGAATTGCATTGCTAAAGATTTAAAGGTAATTTTCTTAGCACGAAGTTCAAAACAAAATAAAAAGTGATACATCGAATTGTCTACAAGTTAACGTTAAACTCTTGATTAAAATAGTAATTGATAATAAGGAATCTGACTCGATTCATGGGCACTATCTCGTACAATGGGATATAATTCTACCGAGGTTTCATAGCTTATTAGATGTGCATAAAGCAAAAAACCAAATAATAACTATTATGAATGTTCAACATTCTGCAAACTATGAAATCTCGAAAGATTTTTGACAAAGATTACGAAAATTTACGTGCTTTTGTCAATGAATGCATATAATTCTATTGACAATATTACTTATTATAACGTTGGAGAAGTATATAGAATGCTAGGTTTTAACGTTTTTTCGATTTTTTACAATATAACTGTTCCATTCCAATGCATTATTTGAGTAGGTTTGTTAATAATAAATTGAAAATACATTAAGGGAGCAATATTAACATAGTTAATATGATTGTCTAAGATAAAAAATAGTGATTTTTCTGTGGGACAATCGGTAAACATTATAGTAGCTAAGAAATTTATGCAATATTTAAAGGAAACACTTTTAGGAAGGACCAAATTGAAACCGTCATTTTAATCTATTATATGTAAGAATGACCAGAATGAATTAAATAAACTCTTTGAACTAGCTAATGGAATAAGTGATTGAAAATTCGGGTAAGAAGGAGAAATAAATTGGATATCACCAAATTTACATGCCACGTTGATAGGAAACGGCGTGACTCGAAGGAGATATCTACAAAAACGATGCGCACTCATGAAAACTCTTGAATTTTAAGTCTAATCATCCCAATCGAATGAAGATTGTAATTATTAAGGAGCTGAAGGATCTGCGATTTTAGACATATAAAAGATTATTATAATAGAGTGGAGGAAATATTTCATATTGAATGTTTACCCATCGTAAATAATGTTATCTATAATAGGAGAAGTTATGAGAAGTTTTGATGTAGAACCTAATGAGGTCAAAGCGCAGAAAATCAAAGCTGGCTGGAAGATAATTTTTATACCTGACTTGAAGTTTGTAAGAAAGGTAAAATCATTGGGTACGAAATATAAAGTACGTTAGAAGGGTTTATTCAAAATCAAATTGAACAGATCGCGTCATTGGACACATCCGATATTTATGATATTCATTTTCGGGATATTAAACATATTTATTTTGCAAACTGTGCGACCGATTAAAGTTAGGAGGGGGGAGGAGGAAATCAACAAACTGCATGTAAATATGGTCACGTTAATTAATCGGATCTGACTCGCTATTCATTGAAAACTGGGTTTAATGTAAGTGGATAGCGTTCAGCCGACGTAAACGTCAAACAAGGTTATATAGAAAATCGTTTCGAATAAATTCTATTGGAAATGCAATAAATACGACATCGGTTCAAAATAATTGAATCTTATTCACAATACGGTAGTAGTGAAGGCTGGGAAACGCTGTACGGAATTGGCTGAACAGACATGGTGAATAAACGCTCTAGAATAAATTACCTGTATGTTTTTGGACTTTATTTAAACAATGAACTTTTGAAAGGTTTCATAAAATATAATTTCACTTCACTTTTAAATCTTTAATTTTATATTTGCTCATTTATTTACACTTTACACGCGTCAGAATAAATTGTTTTATTCATGCCGTGTAGAAAGAATGATACAGGAGTGATAGACATATATGCGGGAGGAGGGGAGGAGGAATATAGACAAAAAGTGATATCAGTGGATGAAATAAGATAAGTGTTGTTCAGACAAGATAATTTTAGAAACTATTGGTATTAAAACATAATTGGATAATTAAAACGAAATTACCTTTGCCGCGGTCAATTCACTAAAAGCCATTAAATAAAAGATACGGTAATATAAGAGTTAGAGGATAATTTTTTTTGGGATTTTATTTCAAAAAAATTGATTTATCAGTAGTAACAGTTAAATACTGTTTTTTGCGAAGAGCTAATAAACATGCAAGTATGTATTAGGTTTTGCGAACCTAGTAACAAATTAGTTCAGTTTTGACCAGAAGGATAAACCAAAGACGGCATGAACGGAAAGTATAATCTCATGCACATTCGTTTCATGCTTACTGGCGACTCATCAGTAGGAGCCAGTATTACGCCCTTTAACCACTATATTTTTGGTAGAAGAATTTGGAATGTACCGTCCTATTATTCCACATTCTTCTACCAAATATATAGTGGTTAAAGGGCGTAATACCGGCTCCTACTGATGAGTCGCCAGTAAGCACGAAACGAATGTGACATGAGATTATACTTTCCGTTCATGCTGCCTTTGGTTTATCCTTCTGGTCACAACTGAACTAATTTGTTACTAGGTTCGCGACACCTAATAGAAACTTATCAGTAGTAAGGTTATAAGCTAACTTGTAGCCCAACGTTAATCTAATATAATCAATTCCCTATTGGAACTAGTTTCTGATTCTAATTCGTACAATCGCCCATTCCTAACATTAGTTAATACTCTGTTCTTCGTCAAACCTAGCGATATTTGCACCGCTATTTTAATCATACCATCATTTCTGTTCGGTTTCGATTACCTATCGCTATGCGCCTACAGTCATCTCAGTTAATTTTGTGCCCAGTCACATAATACAAGACTGGTACTATTCTCCTCTTCTTACTTTGACTTGGCGCCTGGTTTCACCAACATAGATGAGACTACGGTCTTTGCATTGGACTTGATACACCACTGATTTGTCCGAGGGTTCAACTTGTATTTGCGGTTATTGCGCAGAGTAAAGGACTGTCTTTAGGCGGTTGGTACATTGTTTTCAAAGGTTATTGACTTTACTTGACCGTGTTGGTTATATTCCTGTACCACCATGATTCTACCGTCTTCCATCACGCAATCTGAAATTACTCACCTCATCTTAGGATTAAATTTAATTGCGAAGGCCATATTTCTTGCTTCTTTTAACATGTCAGGGTGAACATAACAAATACAAATAACTTTAAATGCCGATATTTCAGGCTCACCTAGTTAGAGACCATAAATAACACCTAGATCGTTGAAAATGCTGACCGATCGAGTGTTCGGTCCAACAATGCATCCGTAACGCGTCTGAACCTGCCTTTTAATTTAATTTTCAAATTTTATACCACCAATGTTTGATTTTTTCGTTTTGCATCGAATCACGCTTTTCCCAATTCCAAAATATACCGAGACGACCCACCAAACTCGAGCAATGCTATTCAGTTTATGTGAATGTCTACATTATTTCTGTTTTGAATAGATTAAAATTTATTAACAAATCCAAATCAAACTATTCGTTAATTTGTTACCATGCGATGAAACTGTTTTATAATCTTGTGAATCGACACTTTTGCATACATGTTGCTTTAGGTAAAATAGCTTTGCCTTGCAGTCAAACTCATTGATTAGGTCAACATTTGCAGTATCCCGTTGTGTCGATTTGTTTGCACAAGTAAATAGAAACATATCTAGTCATTAATCAGTTTCCGGGTCAACTGGCAGCCTTACGGAAAAAGGAAAAGCCAACACAAATGGCTGGTACATAGAGGCAGTTTAGGGACATGTAGCAATGGGAAAACCATGCCTATAGTAAATAAAGACAGTGAACAGGCACACACATACACTCTCTACTTTGCTTGGCCAGACACAATTGCACATCACTGTCGTGTTTGGGGATCTTCCGGATGGTGAGTGTGGTACTCGTTCACTGCCTTCAAACATGTGCCTTTGCGAAGTGAGTGATGGATTCAGTTCAGGAGAATATTTATTTACACTGCTTGTCTGAAAATAACATTGGAACAAGATGTTCCATTGCTTTAAATCAAGTTTGCGAGCTTGAAGTAAACACAAATCCCATTCAAGTTCAAACCGGTCACTGTCCGATAATAAGTATTGTAAAGTTAGAGGCACTTCTTTCTAGCATTCTTATAAAAAATTAATTAAGTTGGTTTAAAATGTCACCTGGTTCTTCTTCAATTTCTTTTTTACTGACGTTGTTGCTTTATCGATCTGTTTAATTTAAAATTTTTCTACAGGATAGTTTAAATCTCATACTCAAACAGGGCAATTTATATTGTGAATCCATCCTGGTAATAGTCTAGCTTCTTTTTTTGCCAATTTACTGACTGACTAGAAGAGTAAATCAATACGAAAATGACATTAGCAATTAAATATTTCATTTTATTGGATATATTTTATTATCTAAACGACTGTTAATAACATGAACCAGCTTGATTTGACCTTTTATGTTTAACAGAGCTTGACGAAAGTTAGATAGACGGAGATCAAATCCACTTATCAAATAGAAACTATTTTACTTATGATGGCAACTGCATTTATTAATTGAAAATAATATCAGTACTGATATAGAAAGAGCCAATGAACCACCAAGAAATTCTAGATAATTAATCGGAGACCGAGATTTATAAGATAATAAATGATAAATTTATTCTCTTCTGAAAGAGCTCTAAACGTTTTTAATTTATAACCATATTTGGATAAATTGCAAGAAACCATTTTTTTAAATAAACGCCAATCCAGTAGGATAAAAAAGACAGCATGAACGGGAAGTATAATCTTGTGCACATTTGTTTCGTATTTACAGGCGACTCATCAGTAGGAACCAGTATTACGCCCTTTATCCATTATATATTTGAATGAGGAATGTGGTAAAATAGGACCGTACAATCTCCTAGAGGAATATGTAAAACTGCAATAGAAAAGCTAACATTATATAAAGTCTTCGACAATGCGACTTCAACGCTAAGCCACTCTATAAAATATAGATACTGAGTCTGTAAAGCATAACAACATTATGGCAATTGTGTCAGTACCCGATACCAAAAGTATAGTACCGAAAAGGAACATGATATCTAAATTGTGGTTGCCGAGTAGTTACATGGTACCAACACGATGGATTTCAAATTGAGAATTACAACTATTTCTGAACACCTGTTACTCCAGTAAATCCATATACTCTGGCCTTGATCGATATCAGTTATCACATCTCGCGGTAATCAGGACATCATTCAATTAAATATTTAACAGTTAGATATAGTATGTGACGGAGAACTGATTTATATGCAATTATATATTATGTGTTGCGCATCTAGTAACAAATTAGTTCAATTCTGATCAGAAGGATGTTGTAAGCTTTATTCAGAATCTTTTCATCAAGTAACACTGAATATTAGAAAACCACTTTAAATTGCAGGCTTCTTAGATATTTTTCCATTTTAGAAGACCCTATCAGTATTATTTTGATTTTATTTAAATAGATTCTACCGACGAATTAGTTGAAACTACTAACTAAAACTCATAGAAGCTTGCAAATTAACATGAGTGATTTGTAAAAACGATACATAAAGCAAAGTAAAATATTCCAATCCATTTATTGTTAATTCTCATGGTAACTGAAAAAGCAGGTTTGCGTGAATGAAATATTATTTGCTTTAAGTAAACAAGAAAAGAACATTTCCACAATAGGTCTACTTTGATGTACATCAATTTTGAATGTTAGTTAGGAAAAAGCTTGACACATTGAAGCAATAAATGTTTATTTAATGAACACAAAAATAAACAGTCAGTCGTCAAAGCATTATATTAATTATGACCTATTAGTAACAGATATGGGATATTAAAATTTAAAATATGTGTGCATAAACAAAATGGTGGATTTTTTCTTATAATTATAAGTAGTATTTGTAGTACTAGTAGTAGTAGTAGTAATAAAATGTTACTTTTCTTTGGAGCTGTATAAAGTTAGCAGTGGAAGTAGTAGTAGTGGTGGTTAACGACATAGTCACATTATTATTTACTGTATTAACTATTAAGTAAAGTCAGTAATATTGTTATTCATCACAGCTATAGGTTATAATTTATTAAAAAATTTGTCCTGGTTGATGGCATATATATATATATATATATATATATATATATATATATATATATATATATATATATATATATATATTATGAATACAGAACACATTAATATTAGTATTCCTAATTATAAATATGCTGCGTTAAATTAAAAAAGCATAGATATTATATATATATATATATATATATATATATATATATATATATATATATATATATTGTTTGCCTGATAAATAAAATACCTCCAAATTGTTTGCCTATCTATTTTTGCATCGTGTTAAATCGACTTTGTGCAACACATTTATAAGTGCCACTTTAATAGAGCCTGTTCATCTTAACAATAATGTCATAATTAGCGACATTGGCAATGACATAAACAAAATATACCACCTGTCGGAATGATTTGTTCGTTTTATATCAACTTGCAAATCAAAGTTGCAGTCAACTTTACAAGTGGCAAGTGCGCCAAATAATTTAACGCTATTACAAATGTTTCCCTCTTCTCACGTTTCGTAAAATATTGCCAAGACATTTTCGTTTCAAGCTAATAATTGTATTCTTCGAAAATTAAAAAAAAACATTTTTTTGCAGTTCGAAAATAACTTAATATGTACGTCTACATTTACTTCAAACAAACTGAAAACAGAAACATGCTATCTGATCGACATCTGCGCTCTTATTTCGCGAAAAGTTCTACTTGTTAAGGAGGCATAAAATCAATAATTTTGAGCATTTCTGAGCAGGTGTGACTGCTATCAAAGTTCATGCTTTTTTACGATAAAGCAATTAAAATTCAATTCATTTTATTATCAGATGACCCAAAGTTGGACACCTCATTTCGGCTACTAACTAAATGCAGCTGAACAGAAATTGATTAAAAGAATTATAATATTTTATCGGCTGTGCCAACTTCGCTTTGGTAAATGAAAATAACCAGACTATACCGCAGATTTCGGACTAGAAAAGGCCCACCAAAAATGTAATTCCCTTAGAAATCGGCCATGCGATCTTCAATGCTGTGTGTCGTATATTGTGAATAACACCTATCGTGAAAGGAATATGATATGGAACATGCTACATGTCTGAAACGCAACCCAGTACTATTTCGTTCTGCTGTCATGTGTTTCATTGTAAAAATTCGTTAACATTTAGGTTGGAGAACTCCTGCATTGAATTTTGTCTGACTTATCTGCCAATCACGCTTAACGATTTAATGTTTTCACTTTTGTTATCTGCTTTATTACCTACGGTTTTACATACCTTAATACGCCTTATAAACCGGTGCGCCACTATATCAAGGTGCGTCCTATGTTCCGGAGAATTCGGAAATTGTATTTTAACTTCCATGAGTAGAATGAAAGGATGGGCAATGCAAAAGACACATCCGGCTAAATTTGTTTGTTTTTTTTTGTTTTTTCGTGGCCTTAAACTAAATTTGTCTACTATCGAGTCATGAATATAAAAATAAACTGAACAAATTAATTTACAAAATATTATTAGCGCATGTGTGGAGATATGGTCTCTTTAAAAACTCTTGTCCCATCTCTTTTTAATGGATTATTGACGCCTTATTTGTGACTTCCAAATATTGCCATTTTTCACTTCAAGTAGAGTTGGTGCTATAAAGAAAAGTTGATCCAGAAAGAATTTGACTCGTTTAAAGGCTACTTAAGCCTTATACCAACGTTATGCAGTGGATTGATGCTTAGAGAATATTAAAAGGATGTTAATCCTTGCTGGGTAACTTGTTAGTAGTAGCGCATAAGGCAAGAAGAACAAAAAACACGTGGCGTGAACTTAAGTTGTCAATTTATTTAACACCTATCGCGTGGCAGATTTAAAATCGATCTCGTCTTTTTGACTAATTACGCAGTTTACGTCTGAACCTTGAACACGTCATTTCACACAATAACCGCAACATTAAATCAGCTCGAGCGTGTCATAGCGCGGCTACCACCCTGTGCGTGAATGCCTGAATGAAAAAATCGAACTCGAAATCGAGCTGAGTTAAGTTGCGCTCCATGCCTGGGAGAAGTCTACAGGTTGATTACCACCTGTCAGATTCAAATATTTTATTAAAATGAGCTCAATTTACTGGTCATCCTTCGTGTTGTAATGACAGACAAAGGAATTTGATATGCATCCGTAGGCGTCGCTAATGCTGTTTGACCAGAGTACTGCAGGTTCCTAGGTATTTTGAATTCTATTGTAAATGTCAACCAATGCATAAACATTTTTGAAGTTTATGGCGCTAAAGTGTTTAGCGTCTAAAACACGGTTGGCTATTTGCAATGATATTCACTAATTCAGACTTGTTTTCCATCATCAGTACCAGCCTGACGACTAACTGATGAGCATCTAGTTATTATTATAATCAAGGTTGCGGTTTTGATATAAACACCTGACACATTAATTACTTACACATGTCAGTATAAACTAAGAATTGTATAGTGTAGAAAAAGCAATTCATCCAGTGCCCAGGTTCGAGTCCTGTCCGCGGCAAATTCTGGCCAGTACGTGATGAGTTCCCAATAAGGACGAAACCGGTCTACTGGGTGAATTGCCTTTTCTACCCTATACAATTCTTAGTTTATGCTGACATATGTAAGTAATTAATGGGTCAGGTGTTTATATCAAGACCGCAACCAATGTTCGTTTAATTATTTAAATGAGCATCTAGCTACTTAATTTGTAAATTTGGCGAGATGCTGTGCCAAAGATTTCGCTCTTTGAAATGTCAAATATGCCGAACTTGCCTGTAGCGACATGTTTACAATATTTTACGTTCAGTATCCTAACTTAGATGCAACTTTTGCTACCATCTCAAAAGATATCCAGGAGTGATATGGTTACATAAGCGGGTAGTAATAAGTCCCATCTATATAAGAGGGCTTTGTTAGTGAAGAAGTCATATTTAAGGCGCATATTTGTGCATGTTCATTTGTTGGTGTGTCAGTATTTATGACCAGTTGTGCAAGTTAGTGCATAAAAAATGATTTTATTAGTAAAACAATTAAAAATGGATATTGCATCAATATTTTTTGAAATTACCTTAATTGGATTCAACTTTGATGTTTAGTATCCTAATGAGGCCTCCCATAGTTTTAAATCTCAATATTAAAAATGCTTCATTATGCCGGGCGCAGAATTTTCTTTGGTTGACTTCGAGACAATCATCTTTGCTGCTTATCTAAGCCATTTCATAAGTTTCCGTTCTTTAGGTATGAAAATTATAATGCAGCGTGAAACTTCATTACAAATCCTTACGTAAAAAATGGTAATTTAAAGAAAGTTTGCAGTTTAAACTAGCCTACATATTAATTTAATAGCTACGGTTATATGCAAAGCGAAGTTGGTTCAAGTACCGTGCAAGCGAGACTGACCTTTTCTGGGCAGCGCCGGATTGGATGAAACTGGAGTGTCTCCTCGCGTTAAAGGTTGCATTTATAAACAATTTTACTTATTTTTTTGGTCTTCTACTGGACAAGAACTTGAGCCGTCGAGTTGGCGATCATGGATGCAGTTAATTATTTTATTAACAGTTTCGTGATTGATAGCACTTATAGATAATTAGAAATGAATACGCAGCACCAAAGTGCGTAGGCGAGCTTTCGGAGGGGAAAATTAGTTCTTCCCATTAGAATAGCAATTACACGTTTATCAGTTATGTAAGCATGTTCATGTTTCAGGTATGCTCGCAGTTCGACGACATAGCAGGACACTATTTTGCCAACCGGCTCCAGATTGACGTCAAATGTAATGTAGTTTAATTATACTTGACCTTCAAGAATGAAGCCAGCCACACTCAAGTTGTGTTGTGTCGAATCTGTTCATTGTCCAGGATCGAGTTCACAGAATTCGCAGAGATCTAATGTTTCGTTATGAAGAAGTTCAATGACCACTTGAAAAAGGCAGACAGGGTCTATGTGCTGCATTGATGTCCAGTTGGTTTCTCTCGTTCGACAATTAACATTCTCTCTTCTGGTAGGTTTTAAATAATCCCTTTTTAGCGACTTAAAAGTCCTGACATAACATCCGCTCTATCATTATTACTAGTGCTCATCGAGAATAAATGTAAACGGAAGCTTTATATGATAATGACGATGATAATTATCCTACTGTTTATTACACATGATAAAGATTGTAGAAACACTATTAAATCCTTCTCTTTAAATCAAGTTTAACAGCGTGAAGTAATCACCATTCGCATTTTATTTAACCAGTCGTTGAACAACATGGTAAAACTACCGTCATTTACACGAACTGACGCGTTCCGACCTTCAACTATCCGCACCAGAATACGACGGAAAACTGAAATATTGTAACCACCACCCGCGCATTCAATGATTGCTTAATAGTATTACCTATATATAGGTGGCGAAAGCTGCAAAAAAATAATGTTTGTGACCGCATAGAGATTGTGCATCCGGCATTTCCAGTCTCGTACAACGTATGCAAGACTACTAGAGGTGAGAGCCGCATATCTAATTTTGCCTTCCATATATACGCAATGCGGTTTGATCCTCGCTAGTCAGTTTGCCGTCGTACTCTGATGATGATCATGGAAGGTCGAAACACGTCAGTGCGTTGCGACTGGCGGTAGTTTTTGTTATGTTGTTCGACGACTGGTTAAATACAATGAGATTGGTGTTTACTTCAATCTCGCAAACTTGATTTAAAGAATTGTTACCACCACCCGCGCAATCACGTATTGTTAAATCTACAATGGTAGCAGTAGCAGACGTCGTAAGTCAGATTAAAACTCGTGGTATATTACTGAAAAATTTCTTCAATGATTGGACTTGTTGTGATTGCAATTGTGTTAGTTAAGTCGTTCTGACTCCAAATAAACTTACACTCCAAATTTAGTCAATCGCAAAACATAACGAAACTATCATCTAAGCGTTGCAAATTACCACGATCACTGTCTAAGCTGAAGGGTGACATTACGTGTGAATCACGCAATTTAAACTATTTTGTGCGACTGCTTAAAATGTGGTATTGATGTTTTGCAAAATCCGTCAACTTGATTTCAATAATATTTTTGAATAATAAGTGGCTTTAATCACCTGGATACCTAGCTAATTGGATTTTCTGATAGTGAAAATATTCAAATTACCTTTCAGTTTAGAGCATTAAATATTGCAATTATTGTGTACCGGTTTACTGAATGATAACAGGTTTTACAATTTTTCGGGTGGATTGAAAATAGTTTGTTTATTGGAGTTAATTAATCTTTGTTTTTATCGCATCACCGAAATAAATAATGCCAAAATACGTATCTTTATATATATATATATATATATATATATATATATATATATATATATATATATATATATATATATATATATATATATTGTCCAAACTCGCTCACTCAATGCTTATTTTTTTCTACAAATATCGTATTTGTGATTAGAGGCAATCGGCTCCTATTTTCCTGATCATTAAAAGTTGTGCACCTTACGTAACGTAGTTTCCTCATCTTAGTTTTATATTCTATCTATAACTTATTTCTGTGTCTGGACAAGTCTACTATTCGCCTAATAAAATTTTATTACAACAGTTAATAGAACAAGAACTGTGATGAATCAACATAGACAGAAATTGCTCATATTGGGTTGTCCTACTAGTTTTTATTCCCCACGTATTCGATTCATTTTAAGTAAAACGCGGACAATAGTGATTTTCCAAATTAAATTTATATCCCTTCGTGGCTGTTTTTTCCTAAAGCACCTTTGATGGAGGAATTGAGAGGTTTAGTTCTATCAAAACTGTGTAGGTGAGTTTCTATAAAGAAACCCATATAGTGATTGAATGTTTGTATATCGGTGTGTCTTCTAGCTCGTTGGTTTGTACTGACCGTTGATCAATAAAATGCACCGATACAACAAGAAATAGAATAATATTCGTTACTAAAAATCGATAAAGTTTAACGCTACCAAAGTGCTAGTCAGACGCCTTGCCAAACCTGCATTTTTCTAAATTGTGATTGGCCAACAAATTGATTGAACTTTGTAAATTACGCATTTGTATGCATAAAGTTAGGTCTTTCTATTAGAAAAAAACCTTCGAAATTTTTTTTAAAAAAAGCAGGAAATCGTACACATTCGCAGTACTGCTGTTTATTTCTTTAAGGTTTCCAGAATTGAGCAAGTAGGTTAATATATTAAAAGGCCAGAAAATATTCACACTCTCTTCTTTATATTTAGATGTTTTCCACAGACACTTCTACCCAAGTAAACGGCGCTTTTCTAACTTAAACTGTTGATGCATTTGCGTACGACTTTAACTTACAACCATGGCATCCGACCGTGTTTAGAATGCGCATAAAGTACGTTCCCAATGACGTTTGTATATAATTTTTCGACCAAAAAGTTGTTCATTCAAACAAAATCTTATTATCATGCTATATAATTTTGTCTTCGACGTTCTACGAGCGAGCATCTTGATTTGTTTTCAAATGGCAAGAAACATAAAATAGAAACGGGAAGAAAAATCGAAATATAGAGGATTGTCAAGTTATTTACGTTCATCAACTCTCGTTCGGTCTCAATGAATAACATGATTTTCTTTTAGAATAAATTAAACCAAAATTATGTAATCCACAACGCATCATAAACTATTGATGCTATTCTGTATAAAATTTAGTAAATATCTTCAAAAATGGGAAGCTCCTCTATATCGTATTCCTTCTCTCCCTCTCTCTTTCCGCTTCAATTATATATTTTGCTTTCCATAAATTAATAAATACGCTGAGTTGCAGATGACTAAGCGGAAAGGGAAGAAGAACATTTAAAAAAATAATTCTGCTTATAATTGAATATGGAGGGTTAATTTGTATTTCATTCAATCTCGCATTTTAAAGGAAAAGCACTTGCATACAAGCATACACGCATATATATATATATATATATATATATATATATATATATATATATATATATATATATATATATATATATACATATATATATATCATATATATATATATATATATATATATATATATTCTTTTGAAAATGCTAGCTTTAATAAAATTTATTGTACCCTTCCTGTGTGCAAAATAAAAAGGAATTTTATCAGATACAAGAAAACTTTCTTTCCATAATCTCCTCAAGTATCTACTCATGAACATATCTTTATATATAAATTGGAAAGCAAAACAAGAAAGAAATATTTAAACATTGAGAGAGTGTGAAAAACGGAAATTAATCAATTTCTGGCCCTAATGTCGATACCAAATATTTTTTACCAATATACATGCGCACGTTGCCGATCAACTTACGTAGGCCGATCGACCAGACGGTTAATTACTCGAATGCGAGAACATTGCAACTTAAACGCCTGTTTTAAATCAAATGGTGAATACACGTCTGCTATTGCGCAACACATCATCGAAACATCGCACGTATGTTCTCCAGACGTAGCATTCAAAGTAATTACTAAATGCAAAAACAAAAGGGAGCTAGCCACATACGAAGCCTTATGGATAAACAAATTGCAGCCGGATTTATGTAAGCAGAAGAAGCACGTACAAGCATTGAGCTTTAACTGGATGTGACGCACGCAATTTTGATTGGTTTCTACTTTTCACACTCTCTCTATGTTCACATATTTCTATCTTGTTTTGCTTTCCAATTTATATATAAATATATGTTCATTAGTAGATACTTGAGGAGATAATGAGAAAGAAATGTTTCTTGTATCTGATAAAATTTCTTTTTGTTTTTGCACACAGGAAGGGTAAAATGAATATATATATATATATATATATATATATATATATATATATATATACTGGTAGAAATAATGTTTATTAATAAATATTATTCAATGGATTACGGTTCTTTTTTCGCATATTTCAGAAATGGTGAAACTTGTAACGATAAATTTATATATATATATATATATATATATATATATATATATAGATACTGGTAGAATATAATGTTATTATTAATAAATATTATTCAATGGATAACGGTTCTTTTTTCGCATATTTCAGAAATGGTAAAACTTGTAACGATATATATATATATATATATATATATATATATATATATATATATAAACATAATTAGTGGTGCTTGCTGAAGGCAAAGCACACTATTACTATGCACCATACTTATTATTAGTTCTATTTTATTATTCTTATTTTTCTTCCGTACAAATTTTGGCGCGTAACTAGTCCCGCAGTTTTTGTCACAGACCCGCAAAAGAGGTGTCAAATTGGCATACACACTTACCAACTAGCCAAAACAAGAAACAGCAGTAAAAACGAGTCAGATTTGTTACCACAAGCATAATCAATTGAAAACCCAAAATGTCTAAATATGTATGATTGTATAAGAGATGATTAGTATTCACGAAATAAATGGCCTTTATCCACTTTGTTATCAATGTAGTTCTATCTTCCTAATTATAAATATATATATATATATATATATATATATATATATATATATATATATATATATTAAGTTCTTTGATTTTACCGATAAATTAATGTTCATTTATAATATTAAAATCTATTTTGATTTGGAATATTAATGTGATATATGTTTATTAAATAATTAGTATTTCAATGGTCATTTACTTTCTGCACCATATTAATCAAAATAGCAGTTAAATACTGTTTGTTGCGGAGACCTCATATATATGCAAGTATGTATTAGGTGTTGCGAAACTAGTAATAAATTAGTTCAGTTCTGACCAGAAGGGTAGCAGTTTGAATTCGCCATAACAATTTAATCTCAAAGTTATCCTTAGTTAGATAAATAATGCCTAATGAATATTCTTGGATTGCTTGCGAATTTGTTTACATGTGGCTTTTCAGTAATTAGAATGCGAATATTTAATTTGTCCCAGCTGATAATTGTTCGGTTGAATTTTTCCTGATTTAGACTGTCAATCATCTAAAATGCCAGACTTCTGAATGTGTAAATTATCTACTGTCTACTCTGTTATTAGTTTATTGCCAAGAGATTTAATTTACATGCCAATTTAGCTTTTTCTAAAAAAAATGTTTCCCTTATTTTATTAATGATGTTCACTGACTGCCTAGTGCAGTATTGTTCATCACATTTTTGATCAAAACAACTTTTCTGTCAGCAATCCTGCAGAACTGAGCATATAATTTACCTTAAGTACAAAATTTTCCTTCCAATCATAGATATAAATTTTTTATAAATATAAAAGCAACTTGAAATTATGAGAAATGAAGTTTGTATTTTTCTGGGTAGCTAAGAAAACGAAATAACTCTGTGTGCTATTCTTCTGATTCACAACACAAACTATCTTTCTTTTCAACACACGATTGAAACTTGCAAAGTTTAGAATTAATTTTGTCAGATACAGTATTAAGATATTTTAATTTTCTCCTTAACTATATGCAAATGAACATGTTTATATATTCTGCAAAGGCAAAACACAACGAAAACTAATCTGAACAGTGTGTTGCATATGGAAGAGTGCGATGGTTTACATGTGTTAATTTCAGTTCTTGCTCAATTATCGAACATGCTTTTTGGGCTTGCATAGGTCAGACCGCAATGTGTTCATCCTCAATGTGTCAAAATTTCCAAATCACACTTTTCTTTGTATTTCTTATACATTATTCTTATTCGTATTGAAGAAAATATGTGTTTACTTCACTTGCGAGATTTAAATGCTATGCTGCACAATTTCTAAGATGTGTTTAATATTTGATTTGACATGAGCGGTACAAGTGCAATACCCTTTCAACTTTGTAAGTAGCCGCCTGGTCACTTGGCCTACGTAAGTACTCTTAGAAGTTAAGCAGGTACAACAATGAGTTACCTTAAATAACACGCGTTTTTTAGCTGCAATAAATGAATCTGTGATCGCCGCATCCACTTTCTTTTCTATGTGAGAAGTGTTCTCTGAACTGTGTAAAAGCTCATATTCAAAAAGAATCTTACCTCTTAAAGAAATCCATTTATTAGACTATGCACTACACCTTAAAGGGCAAGGCATTATTTATATCAGTTAGACTGCCAAATCTGATCAAATGTATATTAGTCAATCGGATTACCTTGGACACCACAGAATCTATGATTTAGGCTGTCTTTTAAAATTATGTTACCAGCTAGAGCGTAATAAAAAATTTTTTATTGACACCGAATTAACTATGGTTTTCCGAAAAATTATAATGTGTTTTTTTTTCGTTTCGCAATATCGTTGGACTAATCAAAGAAAACTTTGGATTCTGAACCATTTTAAATGACAGGTTATCTGACAACAAAGCTCACTTTTCACACACAAACGTTGCACCTGTAACTCCTAATTCAGACAGTTCGATCTTAACTGCCAATTCATTGTTTCACTCTGGATAGGCAACTCGACTGGTTTTCAAAGCTTCGATTTGCTTATTGCTAGTAGTACATGTTGCTCGTTGTTATCATTAAAATTAGGCAGAAACCGTAAAAAATCTGGACAATAACATAAGTAACATTTAAGGAAAACTAAATAATAGTTTGAGAAAATTCTAACAATTTCGGTGACATCTTTGACTATCATCACCGAAATTCAAGATAGTTGAAGCAAAATGACCTTTTATTTTACTTTAATCAATGTAGCGATCATGATATAATCACCTGACACATTAGGTACATACATTTCTCAGTATAAGATAAGCATTGTATAGTGTAGAAAAGACAAATCATCCAGTAGACCAGTTACGTCCTTATTGAGAACTCATCACGTAATAAACAGAATTTTCCGTAGCCAGGGCTCGAAACTGGGCACGTCTGCTTCGCAATCTGGTGCTCTAATCATTGAGCCACCCTACCGCACTCTACACACAATTTTTAATTATATATTTTATAATATTTCTGAGTTAGCCTATCCGTTTAGTGGCTCAGGGTGTTTACACCACCAGATTTAAAAGCATATGTGTTCAGATTCGAGCTCTGTTCGTGGAAAGTTTTGGATAGTACGTAAGGGGTTCACAATAAGGACGAAATCGGTCTACTGGATGAATTGCCTTTTCTACACTATACAATACTCGGATTATACTGACAAGTGTGCGCACGTAATTGGTCAGGTGTTTATAACAAGATCGAAACCTTGATTAAAGGTAATTTGTGTCACCGCCCACACAACCGATTTTCGTTTAATTTTATAAATATCTAATAATTTGTTATAGAAATAGGAAATTGTCTAAGATTATGTTTCTTTCCTTAAAAAAAGTTCAGTTTGGTCAACTAACGGCAATCTTTAGCTCACGTGAATTCCATTAAATGTAATAGTTTTTTATAGACTAAACAATTTGTAACTGTTGATTTGCTGTGCATAATTGGAATGAAGTACCTGAAATGGTAAATTAGGATTCGCTGACTAGTCGATGTAAGCTTGCAGCAAATTTCTGACATTGAGACTAGCAATTGACTGCTTCAAGAATGATCTTGAAAATAAGTGGCCATCAAAATTAAGTTTATTTGGACAGAATCGACGAAACGGTGTCTATCAATGTGGCAATACCAAAACATTTTAATCAGGTCAGTAGCTCGATTTTTCGGGGGTCTGATTATAAAATATTATTAGGCAATAGCCACTAGATACCCTGTGTCGTAGTTCTTTTTTCGTTTACCTGGTGTAAATTCGCGTTACATTAATTTGGCTCGAACTGCCAAGTGAGGGTACATCGCGTAGACAGGGACAGTTGCATTGCGATGTTAATGATGCAGACAATTCACATTTGAAAAATCACATCATTCGTACGCTTCACTATATACGCATAAACAGTAGTGTGTATCAATTAAGAGTAACTAAAACACCTGAACTGCGCAATTCCACAAAGCTGAAGAAATATACGTTTGTCGTTGGTTAAAATAGTTAGCTGAATTCGTCAAATATTCTTACTTGTCTAATGGAATGAGTTTACCTGTACCATGTATTGTGTGAAAAATGCTAATAGAATCGGTGGAAGTCGACATGTCATGTCGAATGTTAAAATTTAAAGCATGCAATTTTGACGCCAATTTCAGTTTTCCTTTTCTAGGATTGTAGTTTAACATAAACATAAACCTGAAGTCCAACTACAAACTTGCGAACAGCAGTTTGATTAATGTTGACTTCGCTGTTTCTAGATTAAGCTCAATTATTTTTACGTGGTTTATCATTATTTCCATTTTTCTAATGATTTATTCTCTCGCTCTCTCCCCCCTCTCTTCCTCTCCCACTCCCCCTCACTCTCCCTCTCTCTCTCGGACGCCGCTTTTCTATAACCTCATTTCCCAAAGTTTAAATAAATAAATTAAATTACCTATTTAAAACTGTTTATTGCCTTTGAACACTACACAGTACATTTATTACGGAAAATAAACCACATTTAATAACAAATTGGCTATGTTTTTAATTCAAAGTTGCGAGATTGATAGAAACACAAATCCAATTATATATATATATATATATATATATATATATATATATATATATATAGACCGGTTTCGTCCATATTGGGAACACTTCAAGTAATGCCAGAATAGTTGCCGCGGAAAGGGCTCGAACCTGGGCATGTCTGCTTCGCAACCCATTTCTCCAACCACTGCCACATTCTATGAACAGTTTTCCACAATAAAATAACTAAAGTTTATTGGATAGCCTTTCCTTTAGGCGGAGCCTATATGGTATCTCTGTAGGCATAAACATACCCACTAACAATTCCTAATCTGTCATTATATAACATAGACCCCACGCTACTTGGGGATGTGGTACTGACTTGAGCATTTATATAATTAAATCAACATTAGTTGCGTAGGCGGTGATACCAATTATTTAAATCAACCTTGCGATCTTGATGTGAACACCAGCCTCCTTATACACACAGTTTTCAGTACAAACTAATCCTGATATGAGCCAGCAAAGGTAAATAATCCGGTAGACTGGTTTCGCCTAAGGGATTCGATTTGACCACCGAGGGCACCAGCACAATGTTTTCCTAAAGTTGACATTCAGTGGCGAATTGCCAGCCTCAATAATTTCAAGTTCGTTAAACAGAATCACTAAGGTGAATTTGTCCAGTAACAAGGGCTGACATCCTATTCAGTACACTGAGTATTGTCGGATTGGATGCAAAATGTCTTTCGCAAATTCAATCCACAACCTGCATTGTCTACAAAGTTTTCAGGTATGTGCGGTAGCCTATACAAATGGACGTAGGAAAGAAGCAATTTTTCAAAAAAACCGAACAAATTTACCAAGGAAATTGATTAGAACAGCCTGGGTGCGTCAAATAATTTAGATTTAAATACTGTTTTTTGCGAAAAACTAATATATATGCAAGTATGTATTAGGTTTTACGAACCTAGTAACAAATTAGTTCAGTTGTGACCAGAAGGATAAACCATAGGCGGCATGAACGGAAAGTATAATCTCGTGCACATTTGTTTCGTGCTTACTGGCGACTCATCAGTAGGAGCCGGTATTACGCCCTTTAACCACTATATATTTTGTCGAAATATATGGGATAATAGGACGGTATAATCTCAAAGACGTATGCGTAAACCTGCAATAGTGAAGCTAACATCATATAAAGTCTACGACAATGCGACTCCAACGCTAACTCACACTATATAATATATATACCGAGTCTATAAAGGATACTAACACTATGGCTATTGTGTCAGTAACCGATACCAACAATATTGTACCGAAAAGGTACATGGTACTAACACTATGGTTTCCGAGTCGGTACATGATACCAACCTGATAGATATCAATTTATGCTAAAGTTCCCGGAATTGAGAATTACAACAATTTCTTAACACCTGTTACTCCAGTAAATCCATACACTCTGGGATTGATCGATATCAGTTATCAAATTTCGCGGTAAGCATGACATCATTCAATTCAATCTGTAACAGCTAAATACTGTTTGTTGCGGAGACCTAATATATATGCAAGTATGTATTAGGTGTTGCGAACCTAGTAACAAATTATTTCAGTTGTGACCTAATACATACTTGCATATATATTAGTTCTCCGCAACAAACAGTATTTAACTGTTACAGATTGAATTGAATGATGTCATGCTTACCGCGAAATTTGATAACTGATATCGATCAAGGCCAGAGTGTATGGATTTAATGGAGTAACAGGTGTTCAGAAATTGTTGTAATTCTCAATTCCGGTGAACTTTAGCATAAATTGATATCTATCAGGTTGGTATCATGTACCGACTCGGAAACCATAGTGTTAGTATCCG
The DNA here is from genome assembly GCA_029291075.1 of Eudiplozoon nipponicum. NCBI lineage: Eukaryota > Metazoa > Platyhelminthes > Monogenea > Mazocraeidea > Diplozoidae > Eudiplozoon > Eudiplozoon nipponicum. The sequence continues at coordinate 23,538 of JAQBSW010004395.1, read as the reverse complement.
GTACTCATCGATTTCAAAAAAGGTATTAGTTACTAACACAATAGCCATGGTGTTATTATCCTTTATAGACTCGGTATATATATTATATAGTGTGAGTTAGCATTGAAGTCGCATTGTCGTTGACTTCAGATGATGTTAGCTTCATTATTACAGGTTTACACATTCGTCTAGGAGATTGTACCGTCCTATTATTCCACATTCTTCTACCGAATATATAGTGGTTAAAGGGCGTAATACCGGCCCCTACTGATGAGTCGCCAGTAAGCACGAAACGAATGTGCATGAGATTATACCTTCCGTTCATGCTGCCTTTGGTTTATCCTTCTAGTCATAACTGAACTAATTTGTTACTGGGTTCGCAACACCTAATACATACTTAAATAATTTAGATATTTCGAAGCATATACGTGAAACAGGACACACAGTCAATTTAAATAACTGATCAGTTCTACGCAGTAAAAAGTCCGAAAAATTAATATTGGAAGCTATTCATATAAAGGAACGAGCACACGGCCTAAACATTTAAATGTTCCACCAAAATGTTGTTCGATTGGCCACGAATCACAAAAACCAATAGCAATGTATTCGAATCTAAATAAACACGAAAACCCATTTGGACGGCGTCAACACCAATTTACTCGGTTTGACGACAAATTGCACATAATTATGAGAGACCAACCCTTCAATCTGTCCGCACTGCGCTGTTATTAAGTGAGCAATATGCATTTCAAGACAAAGGCGATACGAGAGGCAACAAATGTGGAAGAAACCATCGTACACAGAAAAAGCCACCAAACGAACACCTGGCCAAAACTCAATACATCCATGCAATCATAATAAAATCCCAAACAACTCTATGTTATACAGTAAGATTGGCCTCTACACGCAAGGCGTCAATCACACAGGCACCCGTCATACGCACTTACAAATCAAGTTCCAATAAACCACCAAAATAAATAGAGGTAAAGCCGTAAATGAGGTTATTTTTCAATCAATTAGTCAAATGAAAAACCCAACTGCATATAAGTGAAAGAATATAACTTAAAATTGAATATTCGCAAAATAGACCAGCCTTAATCCAATTTGTAATTTTCTCGTCCTTATATATATATATATATGGACTTGGAAGCCAGTGGCAGGATTTTGATTATATACATTTTGGCAATTTAAACTAAACATTGCATCAGGTAGTAAAGGAAATTCATCCGGTAGATCAGTTTCAACCGTATTGCGAACCATTGAAGCACTGTTCAGAATTTGTCGTTGACAGGGTTCGAACCGGGGCACATTTCTGTGTGAGTTGAGCACTAATATCACTGCTCCACTTCTGCCGTACACAACAAAAACTTTTTACAATAGTCCAACTTAACTTCTGTTTAGCCTTTACTTCAAGCTTAAATTATTTGGCAGACTTTTTGACCATAAGTTCTAACTAGCTACCATTGCACTGTCCTTATGTAACAGGCAACGTGCCACCTGGGAAAATAATTTCAATTAAAGTTTTATTTGCACAATATTGATCATTTTTAGCTTGTTAGTTAAAACTATAAGCTGAACAAAAAAGTAAAGGCATTTCATTAAGCAGACCAGTTTCGTCAGGTTTGGCTACTCGACAAGTATTTGACCAGACCAGGCTTAAATGGAGGGACGTTTCCTTTTGGGTTTGACATGTATAACATCGGGGCACAGCGACTGAACACTACGCGTCAGTTTCATTCGTGTTATAATGACAGATCAGGATTGGCTAGTTATAAATGAAATTCAAAAGAGTTGACAAATAGGTGCCACCTTATGGAAAGGCTAACCAAAGCACAAATTGCATTTTATTTAAAGTTGTGTGTAGTGTGCGAGTCAAGAGTTGGCGAAGTAATTTGAGCGCGAAACTGAGAAGAAAATGTGCCATGGTTCGAGCCCTGCGTTCGGTAAATTCCGGTAAGCATCTGAAAAGTTCTCAGCAAGCACGAAACTTGTCTACTTGATAAATTCTCTTTGCTAACATTTGATGTTTTTATTTTTTACTGCAATCTATATATATATATATATATATATATATATATATATATAGAGAGAGAGAGAGAGAGAGAGAGAGTTAGAACAAATTTAGCACAACGTAAGATCGCAAATGTAACTAATCAACAATATAACGAGTTTTACTTTCTGAGCAATTTCATTTCAGAAGTCAGAGTTGCAGCGGGCGGAAACAGAACTCGTCTCAGTGACGTTTTAAATCACAGATTTTTTCTATTTCTAACGGAACACACAAATTGCATTCAAATTTTGTTTTATACCTATTAACATTTAGTCAGTTGTTTCCCCAACGTGAGACACTTTAATATCATTTACAACTTTAATTTACAACTGTACAGTCCCAACCTTCCATTATGAAACAGTTATTTTACTACCTATGAAGCAGTATTGGAATTAATCAATATTATTGTGTGCTGTTAGAACCAAAATTATGTCCAAAAATAAGTCGATAGAGACCACCAAATTGTATGAAATTTCTTTAATTAATATTTGTGAATTTGGGATAAACTGCAGTCGCATTTTCATACAATATGGAAAATCTACGGCCTGCTGTAGATACCGTCGTATTTCGATCTTCTATGTTTAATGTTAACAGTAAGATGTTGTTACTTTCTGCAAGATATTGTACATCGAATTCCACGCAAAACATCAAATCAATTCGATCCGTTGACTTTGTTTTATTTATTTTACACATGATATGCAGTCGTAGTAAACGGTAAGATGTTTTGTATCGTTTTTTACGCATTTGATTAAACTATTCAGGCCGTGAGCATTTAACGATTACTTCGCAATAGAACGCAGATATTGGTTTGGCAGCCAGAAGCGTAAACATTTAAGCGCAATTGTGCAACGTTTACGAGTTTGTTCTCAGTAAATAAGAATAGACGTTTTCTTTAAACGATTCCAATCCATGCACGTCAAACAAATATGTTTTTGGTAAATTGCGTGTTATTATATAATTGTCTAATTCGCAGTGATAAAAAAGTAACTACATATTTAGATAGACAACGCCTTGGACGTGTTTGTGCAGATCCATTTCTTACTAAAAAATGTTTAAAATGCACGAGTAACTGCGTATTTAAAAATTTTAAATTTTATTTTTATTGATATTTTCTTATTAGCATTAATTTATTCAATATTTATTAACTTTATTTCTAATTAAGAGTACATTTTCAAAGGAAATAAATATAAATTAATTTTGTCAGATACGCGTTCAAAAATTGATTTGTTTACACATTTTAGGAAAGCAAATTATGCAGAGAAAATTTACTGTGAGAGATTATGTAACAGGAAAACGCCCAACGATCACATTCAATTCGAGATCAAAATCCCACTGCGATTCATAAAATGTTAAATAATTTCTGATTTTTTAATATATCTTAAGCGTAATATCTTCTCAACATGCGTTGAGGTTGAAATATTATCCTTCGAAATTGTGGTTGTGCATTGGCCGTTGATTCGGCTCGTGTGATAAAATTGAAAGGCTTTTCGCTATTTGTTAAATCAAGTTTGCGAGCTTGAAGTAAACACCAATCACGTTGTATTTGACCAGCTGTCGAACAACAAGCAAACCAACGCCAATCACATACACTGATGCATTTCGACCTTCCATGATCATCATCAGAGTTTGACGGCAAATCGACTATGAGGATCAAACCGCATAGCCTATATATATATATATATATATTTATATATATATATATATATATATATATATATAAGAAAAGCATCGTTATAGTGGTTCTAACCTCTAGTAGCCCTGTAAGGTATTCATTAAATCTGACTGAAATCTCGGGTGCACAATTTCTATGCAGTCATTGAGCATTTAACTGTTTGCAGCATGCGCCACGCTAGTAGGTAACTAGATCGACAGAATTTAATTACCAATTTAAACAGGTATATTGTGATATTTCATATTAGACGTAAAATTATAGTTTTTTTTTCAATTTTATACTCAAAATGTACAATTTAGCTGCATTACACGTGCGTAAAAATTATGTTAATATTTACTTTTCACTCGCGAGATACGAGGTTCTCGCAAAATTCACTATTCATTTAAATAGACCATTTAACTGGCGTATATTCGTCTGATTCTTTGAAAATTCTGTCTAAAAAATTGCACAAATGAAATGCTACTTATTGGTATTAGTGCAGGAATCGATTTTGCCGCAATTATCAAGCGTCAATTCCTCAAATATTCAAGAAAATGTTCTATTTTTAATGCACCACATATAAAAGCACAAAATTTACAGGCCTCGATGTAGCGGAGCTGTTGCAGAGTTACAGGTATCTGCAACTGTACGAAGTCTACGGCAAATAGTGTACCATGCAGGAGTGTAGATTTGTGAATAAAATTATAAATTAAAAATTGTACGAATACAAATTGTAAAATTTATAATATGTTTATATATATATATATATATATATATATATATATATAATTAATAAATAATATAATATGCATAATAATAGATGTGATTAAGCGTATTAATCGGCGCACTTGCGTTATGAGTAAAATTAAGTTTATATTGAAAGTGGACCAATAGGAATTCAGCTCATTAACCGAAGAGAATTATTGCCTTCAAATACTTTAATTAATGTATATATAGACAGGCAATGCTTGTGATAATTATTCTAAGCTCCTATGAATATACGCCCGTAACCCTCAGTCTTCATTAAATGAAATCAAAACCCGAGTGATAGTAGCTGACATCCTTTAAAAAAACGTCAACAGTTAGTGTAGAGATTTCAAAATTCCACACGCATAAAAATTTGTATATTTTGGTACTAATTTTCGAGTGCGTTTGACAGTCAACAGCTCATCAAACCAAATAAAGGCAAATTTTAAAGCTAGCTCAAATGCCAATGTATAGAAACGTATTTTGGATAATATGACAAATGGCGAAAAAATTAACTTTTCAGCTTTGTTTAATAAGTTATGCTTCAATATATCGAGAATTTATCCGTTAGTCTTACTAATTCACACATTGACCAAACTCAAATATATGCATTAATTAACACGATTAACTAATCAATGGTTGCGCGGATAGTGATAAAATTTCTTTAAATCATGTTTGCAAGCTTGAAGTAAACACAAATCCCATTGTATTTAACCAGACGTCAAACAACATAGCGAATAGCGGTAGTTCAGTTATGTTGTCCGACGACTGGTTAAATACAATTGGATTGGTGTTTACATCAAGCATGCAAACTTGATTTAAAGAATTGCTATCACCACCCGCGCAATCATTTATTGTTCCATTTTATTGCCTATGTATATATTTGTGGCGAAAGCTGCAATCAGTTAATGTTCGTGACCGGATAGAAATTTTGCAGCCGAAATTTCCAGTCATGTACAATGTATGCGAGACTACTAGAGATGAAAGCCGCATATCTAATTTTGACTTTCATATATATGCAATGTCGATCGATCCTCGTTAGTCCGTTTGCCATCGTAATCTGATGATTATCGTGGAAGGTCCAAACGCGACAGTGCCTGTGACTGGCGGTAGTTTTGCTATGTTGTTCGACGAATGGTTATATACAATTGGATTTGTGTTTGCTTCAAGCTCGCAAACTTGATTTAAAATTTATTCATTAGCTAATTGACTGAAGCTAGTTAGTGTAGTAATCATATCTTTTAGAAAACTTCTAAACACAGCATCAATTCATCGGAATTGGGCTGCGCACGGATTAAAATTGAGTTTTGAATTTTGACATTCCACTGTTTGTTAAATTTATTTTTCTCCAAGTCCATTGAATTCGTAGTTCCAGTTAGAAATTCCACCAACTTCATATTTTGCGATTAAGCATAAATTTGTTTACAATTTCAGACACGTTAAGGTATATAGCTAGCATCACATTAAACAGTATAATATTTCTATCTTTGCATGCATAAAAATGCATGACTAAACGAAAATTCGTTTCGAGGGCGATGATAACAGTTACTTAAATCAAGGTTGCAAACTTGATACAAACACCTGACTCATTAAGTACATTTGTCGGTATAAACTAAGAATTGTATGGTGTAGAAAAGGCAATTCGTCCAGTAGACCGGTTTCGTCCTTATTGGGAACTCATCATGTACTGGCCAGAACTTGCCGCGAACGGGGCTCGAAATAAAGAAATTTTCCTTGGAAAAGTTTCGATCTCTTTCAGAAGCGCAACACTATGTTAATCGAAGAGTTCCAAATGAGGAGGAAAACGGTCTATTTGATAAATTGCCTTTTAGACATCAGTCAATGCTTGGTTTATTCTGACAAACGAATATATAATTATTATAATCAAGGTTGCGGCCTTGATATAAACACCTGACCCATTAATTACTTGCATATGTCAGTATAAACTAAGAATTGTATAGTGTAGAAAAGGCAATTCATCCAGTAGACCGGTTTCGTCCTTATTGGGAACTCGTCAGGAACTGGCCAGAATTTGCCGCGGACATGACTCGAACCTGGGCACGTCTGCTTCGGAATCTGGTGCTCTAACCACTGAGCCATCCTGCCGAATATATAATTGGTACGGTCTTTTCTAGCAATCGTGCAACCATGATATAAATATTTTCTTTTACCAACAAATAAATTTCATTTCTTTAAATCAAGCTTGCGAGCTTGAAGTAAACACCAATCTCATTTTATTTAACCAGTCGTCGAACAACATAGCAAAACTAATGCCATTCGCACGCACTTATGCGTTTCGAAATAAATTTAAATATATGAAGTATCATACGTTTTAAATTGGATAAATTTAAGCGAATTAAACAGGCCTAATTTTGCTAGGTTTATGACAAATGGTATCAAAAAGCTATGCAAAAATATTTCAAGTGTTTCTCAATTTTAATTTAGAAATAAAAACGCTAACATACAATTTGTATCCATTTCAGTCCATCAGCTACATATTATGCGTAGTAACTAATAACTTTATGCTTGTTTACTGGAAAATACATACAACAAAACGAAGAATTAATTGAGAATTTAGGCAGAAATCGTTCCTCTTATTAAATAAGCTTCAACACAATCACTCTTTTAAATGGGTTCATTTATACGGTTTTATCGTATGGTCGAAATATCTAAACATAAATTTGAAATTACCTAATCGTTTTATCCAATTATAGGTTAGCATTTCAAAACATTAATTTTCTCGTACGAGAATGTCGGGCTTGCAGATTAAGTCAAACTTCTTTCTGTTTAATGTAGGCTTATTTGTTTTATTTCATTGATGTTTCAGTCGAATAAACCGCTCCATCGTTTTAAATATCAGTTTGCCTTTATAAAGCTTTATTCATGTCGTAAAATGGTATATCTGGTTGTTCTCGCACTAATGTTTTGAAAATTGTCTCCATACATCTAGTTACCTGGCCATTAATGCAGGCGACATATAGAGTTCACAACGAAGGCATCGTATTGTTGTAAATCTCAGGTCATTTAATTTATCAAACGTAAGAATTATTTCACTTTAACTTGCACCGGTAACCTTGGAAGTATTAACAACTTCGCCAGCATAAAAAAGTATTATGTAAATAAATTATTAAAAATTTTCCTAATATGTAGCCAAATCAAATTAGCTGACCCATGCGTTAGAACAAAATAGACAGTTTATTGTACAACGATACATTATAAAAGAAGTCGCTGAAACCATCTGCAAACACTCATTTCTTAAATTTTAATTTTAGTCACATTAAATCCGAAGGAAATTTGTCACCGCGATTGTTTCGATCTATGCCATCGTTTGATATGAAACGTATTTCTAAAAGATTTTCTTGAAAGTACAAACTAATTATTGTATAGTGTAGAAATGGCAATTCATCCAGTAGACCAGTTTTGTCCGGAACTCATTACGTACTGTCCAGAATTTGCCGCGGACAGGACTCGAACTAAGGCACGTCAACTCCGAAATCTGTCTCACTAATCACTGAGCCACCATGTCGCAAATTATGGACAGTACGTGATGAGCTCCCAATGAGGACAAAACCGGTCTACTAGACGATTTGACATTTTTGCATTATTAAATGCTTAATTTATACTGAAAAATTTACGTACATAATGAGACAGGTGTTAATGTCAAGATCGAAACATTGATTAAATTAGTTGTTATCACCGCCCGTGCATCCAATGGTCATTTAACCTGGCATGTACTTCAATAATGTCCAAACTGGACAATATTGGTCTTCTTGATGAATTTTATAAGTTATACTTTGCAATATTTTATTTACTATGACTATATATATATATATATATATATATATATATATATATATATATATATATATATATATACATGCTTTGTGAGTGTGTTTGTGCGTTTTTTGTGATATGGATTTATTTGCTGTGTTTGTGTGTGTGCATGTGTGTTTGCTTGTGTGTGATTTTAAGTGCACATGTGTTAGTCGATAGAATTTGTGATATCAAATTGACGGGATAATTTTATCTACCTACACCGGTAATTTGACGTTTCTCATCGTCAGAACTTTCTGTTATCTAGTGTTTAATAAAGTCATTCGGTGCAAGTCTGGTGTCTGCTAAATGTCCTATTATTTTTTCTAATTGTTGGAAAACGAATAAATGCCACCTAGGTTTGTCTCGATACAGTAAAAAAATGCACAAAAAAACGCACTACCTTTGTTGAGTTGAAAGGACAAACAGTAGATGCAAAAGAATCGACTCCGATAAAAGTGCGGAAGATTTAACTGTATGCCACTCGTTTGTAAATTCGAAAGCCAATTTAATTATTCGTGCTTGCAGTAGATTTGTGCCTACCGTTCCAGACAGGTAATTAAAATATTGGATAACAAATATGTCGTAATGTTTTATGTGACATATGTTAAAAAAAAAAGAAAGTGATAATTATTTCAGCTTGATTTTTTCATTTTTTATAAAAGTATATATATATATATATATATATATTCTTATAATTAGGAAAACACAAATAACAAAGTGGATAAAGGCCATTTATTTCGTGAATACTAATCATCTCTTATACAATCATACATATTTATACATTTTGGGTTTTCAATTGTTTTATGCTAGTGGTAAAAAATCTGACTCGTTTTTACTTCTGTTTCTTGTTTTGGCTAGTTGGTGAGTGTGTATGCGTTTGTGTTTGTGTGTATGCGTGTTTGCATGTAAAGGTCATTCTCGCAGTATTGCAAAGTGATGTCTGAGATCTGGTCATTATTGTTTTGATGGCTTGAGAATTAACCATTTGTGCGCATTGTTCACTGTTACATATACAAGTGCTATTTTTCCCAGTGTAGTTGATCGTTTCACCTCGTTGCGCAAAGTTTTCACGTGGTAACAACGCCAGTGTATGCAGGTTGACAGTGTTAAACGCTCACATTGTTTGGAGACTTCTGTCATCGTATGCGCCTCTGTTATTTCCACTTCAGTTTGTTGCCAATCCGATTGTATGTTTGTTGATTCTAGTCGAGGGCCTGTTTGTTCTTGGCTGGATACTAGTAGATTGTTGTTGAATTTTGTTATTCTTGGCCAGTCGATAGGAATATCATGTTGATGAAACTTTTGAATATTAAGGTCAGGTGCTTGTTGTTTTATATATATATATATATATATATATATATATATATATATATATATATATATATATATATATATAAAGGTTTTACAATTAACTAATCATGAACACACTTTAATTTCCATATTTTAATTTATTATAACAACTCTTAATTTATACTTTAAAACATTTTGACGTATCTATGATGATCGCAATCATCAACAGAACTCCTAATAGAAATTTATACTTCATTATACTCTGTGGATTAGTAAATGCATAAATGCACATAATTTCATAGAATAAATTAATATAAATTTCTAACAGACTTGAATTAGTGCACTTTCCGGTTGCAAAAATTTGATTATAAACACATATTTGCGTGTGGCTTCCTATTCGCGTGTTTGTGTGAACTTATAAAAAAATGCTTTCGTTCTCCGTCTCGAATATTTACCAATGCGATTCAGTTCAACTAACGCACACATTACTCTACTAAATATTATTGGCTCATGACCGGTTTAAATCCACCGCCTGCCCGAAAAAGGGTGTTATACAATATTAATCCGTGTCGCTCGATTTGAGCCGAAGTATTACATGAAAGGTGTTTTCACCATAATAGGTAGGGCGTAGCTCCATGTCCTAAGATAAAAAGGTAGTACTTTTCGTCCATGCTGCCTTTGGTTTATACTTCTGGTCATATTTGAACTAATGTGCTACTAGATGCGCAACACCTAATACACAAACGAAGAAATTGTCGAACGTAGTGCAGTCGTCATTTGAAGATTTTTCTAACCGTTCTCATAAGCGGTTGTCGTCGAATTATTTGTCCTGAAGTTGGCCATCTGTTTCTCTGTTGCAGTGTTTTGGCGCACAATTATATGTTCGTGTATAGCATTTATTAAGTCTGCTAATCATTTAAAATGGCGTTTTCTACACTCCATAGGGAAAAATCATCTATAGGGTTAAGTTTAAAATCAAAATCTGGAAATACCAGCGTTTGCTCGGTGAAGATGACCGGTTGTCCATTCAAAGCCAATGTTATGCCCTTCGACCAATGCCTCGCTGCGAATAACTTCTAAAATTGTCCTATCACGTCCATTTGTGTTCATATACCACGCGGTGAACTCCGATTGGCCCAGGACAGGCTTTTTTATCACTACTGCGGTTAAACTTTATTATTGTGCTGCCCGTATGACTGATTGGGGCTGACAGTGCATCAATAAATTAGTTTTCATCAGTGTCAAACTACCCATATATATATATATATATATATATATATATATATATATATATATATATATATATATATGAATAATTACATAGCCTTGTGTTTACACCTTCGCTTAGCAGACGGTAATATGGTGACGTGCATTATGTATGCAGTTATCGATCGTTCATTTGCTGCCGATTTGACTGGAGTGCACACTGGAAAGGGAAATATTCAATGGTGTATATAAGCTTGCTAGTAAGAAAAAACATCTAAAGTTGAAAAATGATAACTTGTCTTATTCGATAGTCTAAATATTCAAAAATTTCAAAACATATGCTAATGATGTACATCTGAATTGTGTTAATCTCTCCTTCTCTCTCGGTTGGTCTCTTCCTCGTTTTAGCACTGTGACATCGAGGTGTGTTATCGCCACTATCCGTAGCATAGCTGATTATATTTCAAGCGGAATAATTTAACTATATGTCTGATGGATTTAACTTTTATACTATGCACACACACACACATACCTGAAGATATTCCAGTTATCAACGACGGAATGAATGCGTTAATTAGCAAGTCTCAGAATATTGCCCCTAACACCAACATGTGAGAATGTTAGTTGCGTTTTTTGTCGCTTCGTTTTAAGCAACCGACAGCTACTTTATTCTCTCGGACTGCAATGTGTGCTACGGTTTGTCTAAAATTTTATTGAGCTAGGTGACTCATTCTTAAAATTTAACAATTTACCACCTATGGTAGAAAATAAAGAAATACACACAGTTATTACCACCTGATCTAGCAAGGGCAGACTGAGCATCGTCAATTGTAGAAATGACCATCCAGCAAAAAAGGTCAGGCTTCGTCCTTATTGGGAACTCATTATGCACCGTCTAGAATTTGACGCGGACAGGGCACGAACCTGGGCGCGCCCGCTCTGGAATCTGTTGCTCTAACCACTGAGCCACCCTGGCGCAAATTCCGGGCAATACGTTATGAGCTTCGGATAAGGACGAAGCCGGTCTACTAGACGAATTCAATTTTCTACATTATAAAATGCATTCGTCTGTTTTGGAGAACTGGTGAGGATGGGCCAAATAAAGAATGCTGCCGCTAACGGCCGCCGAAATATATTGGAAAACGAAAACAATTTGAATCAGTACTGTGTTAGTCAAAACGTAGATCAGGTAATATACCCAGTCAATTGTAGTGGTAAAATCAACAGTTGCCACTAGTTCGCAAGAAATTGAATTTTTTTAATCTAAACTTGAATTTAATAAATATCACCAGCAGCTGCGCAATTATTGATTCATTAAGCTTGCAGAATGAAATTTAAAAAATCTGATCTTCAAATTACTGGAAACTTTGCAAAAATATTTATTTCTTGGAAGATTTGGAAATTTTAGAAAACTACCCTTTTGCCCATTAATGAATATATTTGTCTAAACGAACTCGTTCTAATAATTTTGGTTTATTATTGTCCTCGCTTGCAGGTGACAGGACCATCTTTTAACTTTACTTAGTTTTTAATCTCAAAATTTACAAATATCAGGTGTTTACATATATTTAGCCTATTTTCTTCGGTTGAACTGTTACTCATAACGTAATACAGCCATTGATTGCGTGGGTGGTGATAAATATTTAAAAATCAATTTAGCGTGCCTGTAATAACCACCAATCATATCAAATCTAACCATACAAACATCAGAGCAAACTTATTGTCAGGTATTTATTTCATACTCACAAATATGATTTCAAGAATTTATTTTCATCAACGGAGCAATCAATGATTGCTTAATTGTATAACTTATATGCATGTTGCGAAAGCTGCGGAAAAGTAATGTTAACGACTGTATAGAAATTGTGCAGTCAAAATTTCCAGTCAAGTTTGCTTCTGTTCTGCCGTTGAATGTAAACAAATAGTCTAATTTATTTAAACAGTAATTGATTGCGCGGGTGGTGGTAACAATTCTTTAAATCACGTTTGCGAGCTTGTACTGAACATCAATCCCATTGAATTTAACCAGTCGTCGAACAACATAACAAAACTACTGCCAGTCGCAACACACGGACGCGTTTCGACCTTCCAGGATCATCGTCAGAGTTCGACGCCAAATTGACTAGCGAGGATCAAGCCGCATTGCATATATAGATGTAATTGTCTGGTTTTTCATAAATGTATTGCATTTTTTAAATCGTCGCCAGGACCAATGCGTTAATTGGCTCCATTTAAGCAGTATGTTAAATTTTTTTAACTGCAGTTCTTTGAACTATAAGAAAAATATTGCTTATCAATTTAACCATAGCAACAGCTAAAGGTAGCATTGTTTTTGTGATTGGATAAAATAACTGGTGTACAGCGTGACCGCAAGTGTAATAAAATAATTATCATCACAATCTATTTCTTTCAAATTTTCCCGCAAATCCAATCGTTTTTATAGATCAAAATTTCTGCGTAATAAATAAATCTTCATGAGAAGACGTCACCGATTCGATAAATATCCAGACCTCAACGATTTGTCTCCGAGCTCTACACTCAATCACCTACATAACAAAACTCACGCATTCTACGCTATTTTCATTTATTATGCAGCTAGATTTTTGTTTAAATTACGGAAATGTTTACTTGTTCTTAAAGCATTATTTGCGCTATATGATTGGCTTAACCAAATTTGAGAAAAATCCATGCAACAGGCTGTATGCTGTTCAAATTGACGGTGAATATATTTCCTTCTCTAGTATGCTTACCTGAATTCCTAGAAACGAAGTACGTTATCGCAAAATGTATATTAAAATTAAATGCTCGCCGGAGTTCTAGAGACGCATGATTAGTTGGAAATGTTACCTTTATCACTGATTAATGTCAGAACAAAATCTGTCAGAAACAAGAATATTTATTTCGTATTTTATTCACAAGTAGCTGAAAAATAACATATCGATCCAATGCTAACTCTTTCTCGCTGTCTCACTCTCTCGTCTTCTCTTCGACTCAATCTTTATTGCCCCGTTTAATGATTATATTTTTATATTTACTTCCTATTTGGTGCTGGTGTTGTTGAGAATACAAATTTTGTTCATGCTGGCATTCAATTATAGATCTCGTCATTAATCTTCCGGGATGTATTAGCAGTGCAGCTAAACACAGAACTGCCTATCATAATTATAAAGTAGCAAAGGAAGATAGATTACTTTTATCATTTAATTAAACCATTAATAAATTACTTAATTATTCTTTATGTTCATTTCTGTAGGCATTACTTTGACTGAATAGAATAATGCCTACAGGAATTTGGCTTCCGTTGACCTTTGTCAACTTTTGCCGTACAATATTTAATTCAATTACGATTTAAACAAACGTAAAATTTTCATAAACACACCTATATTCCTATAAGAAAACTCTTTAACTCTCCATCAGCTCGTCTTCTATTATGAAAAACAGGGTGCAGATTTATTAGCTAAAGTAGACGTATTCCACTAACAGCTGGAAGAAAGTACATCCGAAAAGTATTTGAACAAAAAAACTCCACAGCTAACTCCATGACAGCGTCAGTGCTCTAAATTTAATTAGGAACGGTGTGCCCAATGCATATTTCAAATAAATTATGGAAGCTACATGAAATTATTTGCATCGAATAGTCAGTTATGTGGCATTTCTCGAGGACCAAGAGTAGCGCATTTCGAGAATAATCTGTCAATAGCCGTGAAAAAAAAATCGAAGGCGAAATAATGCGCATATATATAAATATATATATATATATATATATATATTCTTTATAATGTCCATTCCTTTTTAATTTAACATATTATTCTTATAATTAATCTTTAATTAATTAATTATAAGAATATATATATATATATATATATATATATATATATATATATATATATATATATATTATTTATAATGTCCATTCCTTTAATTTAACACAGTATTCTTATAATTAATTATTAATTAATTAATTATAAGAATATATATATATATATATATATATAAATATATATAAACAATGAGTGAATCTTCTATTTTACTTTGATATGACAAACGATAAAACTTGAAAAAATTGATTGATCTCAAGAATACAAGATTTGATTCACTTAGACGTTCAAATAAATATAATCGATTTGGCTAATATGTTATTACTAGATGTTAATTATCATAGTATAACTCCCATGGGCGGAGTGGAATAGACACTTGATTTAGATACTTGAATGATCTCTTTCTTATTTTTCCCCGATGCATTCAAAGAAACATATTCATATGTTTTCGAAATTCAAGCCAAATAGAAATCTAAAATAAGTATAGAATTTGAGAAATATATGCATTCAATCATTTACATAATTCCAAGCAACATCTGTGTATCACGAATTATTGGCGACATTTCTAAATGATTGGATGTTTTCTTCTAATTTGGCATATCTCGTCAGTCAGAATTGCTATAGAAAGCACATATATTGAACTAAAGACTATTGATGAGAACATGAGACGACATGCGTACGTACATTAATGCATACATACATACATACATACATACATACATACATACACACATACATACATACATACTTACATACATACATACATACATACATACATACATACATACATACATACATACATACATACATACATACATACATACATACATACATACATACATACATACATACATACATACATACATACATACATACATACATACATACATACATACATACATACATACATACATACATACATACATACATACATACATACATACATACATACATACATACATACATACATACATACATACATACATACATACATACATACATACATACATACATACATACATATACATACATACATACATACATACATACATACATACATACATACATACATACATACATACATACATACATACATACATACATACATACATACATACATACATACATACATACATACATACATACATACATACATACATACATACATACATACATACATACATACATACATACATACATACATACATACATACATACATACATACATACATACATACATACATACATACATACATACATACATACATACATACATACATACATACATACATACATACATACATACATACATACATACATACATACATACATACATACATACATACATACATACATACATACATACATACATACATACATACATACATACATACATACATACATACATACAT
Organism: Eudiplozoon nipponicum; assembly: GCA_029291075.1. NCBI lineage: Eukaryota > Metazoa > Platyhelminthes > Monogenea > Mazocraeidea > Diplozoidae > Eudiplozoon > Eudiplozoon nipponicum. The sequence continues at coordinate 7,569 of JAQBSW010004395.1, read as the reverse complement.
ACATACATACATACATACATACATACATACATACATACATACATACATACATACATACATACATACATACATACATACATACATACATACATACATACATGTATACATACATACATACATACATACATACATACATACATACAGACATACATACATATATACACATGTTCGTACGTCCATAAATACATACATGCATAAATACATAAATACGAGTTACATAAAATCTCATTGCCAAAATCAAATATGAGGTATTCATCACAATTTATCCAACAAAGAAACAAATTAAGCATGGAATTTCAAAAATAGTAATTGGAGGATAAAGGTAATAAAGGATGTACATCCCCACTTTTTTGTTACATGGCGAATATTTTGACGCACATTTATGCAGTCCTTGGATCCTAACTTTGAATATTGGTGATTTACTATTGAGACAATGGAGATTTCCACTACCTTTTAATTGACAATGGTTTCTTGATTGTATATCATGAGATCCCATAACCAATCTTGTCATAATGCTAGTCTTTGATATAATATACGCCAGCAAATATCCAAGTCACTTGGGTGTACAAACAAAATCGCATGACGGCCCCGATCAGATCCACTCGCTTATCCGTACTAGCCCACCGTTTTATGGTCTCATTGCCTATCAGACTGGTAACCTGTCAACGCCTCTGACTGGATGCATACATTGTTAACAGAAAAATAGCTAAAATTGCTTTAGTTTAAAAAAGAAGATCTGCGAAAAAATGCTTTTTAGTTCAACGTACAGTTATCGTATTTTGCAAGCGAAATCTTTCAACAAATAATCCATTATACCAAATGTGCATTGACGTAGACCTGCATTAGTTTAGAACAAATAGTGGAGAGGCTCTGGTCCTATTAACTGATGAGAACGCCAAAGACGCTAAGCCAAATTCACTCTTAGTGAGCTTATAGGAGTCCGATAAGTTAGTCTTCTCTTCCATATCTATTAAGTTCATGCCTACGACTCCCTGTACCATGCTATCAGTGTGATCAAATTTAAGATTACCCTCCATGTTATTAACACCTAAATATATATTATTAGTTAATCAAGTAATAGGCGAAGTGTTGTGTACTTCTTACGCAACACTGCACTCGAATATTTAACCTGAGAAGAGATTAGACGCGAACAACGGAATAATTATATTACCTGTTCCTGAAAGATCCTAATGTGCACAAACGAAAACTGAAACTCGGTTTTACAAGATAATATTGTGATAATCAAAACTTGTGACACCGAACCGAGAAATGAAATGGAAAATGAAACTTGATAGACAAAATCACGCCAGACAGGTACAGAATACAGAAAACTCAAATTACGCACAACTCGAAAGTATAGATACTGCAAAGGATTTAAACAACTAATGTTCTAGAATCTAAACGAATGTTTTCTTTATTAATGATACGTTGGTTAAAATTTATCAATAATTTTCAGTTTTATTTTGCTGAGGGACATATCTTTCTCTTAGAAGACGGCCAAAGCCTGACAGGAAGAATAAACAGAGAAGAAGCAATGAACTCAAAGCCAGGTTTATCTACAATGTGCTATGTCGTGCTCACCGTGATACAGGCATTTCTTCCAAGGTTATTGGAATTACGGGCTAGTTTAAACGGAAAAAAAGTTGCGCGGGTGGTGATAACGGTTATTAAATATAGGTTGCGATCTTGACATATATGCCAGCTCAATTACATACACACCTTTTTGTCAGAATAAACTAAACATTGCGTAATGTAGAAAAGATAATTCATCCAGTAGGGCGGTTTCGACCTTGTTGGGAGCCCTTCGAGTACTCTCCAGAATATGCCGCGGACAGGTGTCAAATTTTGGCACACTTGTTTCGATGCGTCTGGTCTGGTTCCAAACATTGTGTAACTCCGCCGCACGAACTAATTTGTTAATAATAAAATATATTTAACATTATAATTGTTTAAAAAACAATGAAATACATATTATTTTTGGTAAGGTAGAATAAGAAGAAGCATAATTAAGCTTATTTAATAAAAAACAGAGGTGTCTAATAGCAGATTGTTTCATAAACAGCCAGGGAGATAAGCCAACTTTGGCTAACTCGCTACGCTTCAGTAGGGTACGGCACCACGCTTTTAAACTCTTTATATACCAGGGCAGGTAAAAAATTGGGCAAATTCATGCTGACACTTATTATTTAACAAGCTCTGCAGTATTTCTAACGGTGTTTGATAGACTCTTTCTTTATTCCGACGAATGAGGCATCACCTATTCACGCAAATTTCTTCTTGATATTCATTGATTGATATTTCAGATGCGCAGATTTCGAAAACGATGACCGGCGAATCGTTCAATATTTCAATCAATAAGTAGCAAAAATATTTTTCAGCGAGTGTGGGGCATCTCTTTTGTCGAAATAGAATGGGTCTCTTTTAAAAAAGCGCGTGCACGTTTATGGAAAAGTTGCGATCCCTTTAAACGCGTGGCGTGTGGCACGAACCTAATTGCCACAAAAATCTTTTTGGTCTATAATTACGAATGCTCCTTTTGTATTATAACTGTGTTTAGTCAGTTTAATTTTCTCAGGTGCTGTCTTATTGTGTGCCTTGAGTGTCAGCTTTGTTAGTTGGATATGAGAGGGTACTGCGAAGAAATATTCTCTGATAATCCCTTCGTGTAATTTTGCACAATTTCTGCTAGTGAATGCAAAAAAATACAATACGAAAACAAGCTATTTATGATCAGTCTTAGCAACAATGAAATCCTAGGAACATAGGCTTTAACGTTATATAGTAGTTGTTATTATCAACAAAGTAGGCATTTATCATAAGACTAATAAATACAACACTGTTAGTTCGCATCCAGATGTCAAAAGCATATATCTTCTACAGCACAACTATTGGGTACAGGCAAATAGTTCACCTCAACCATGTCCGAATTCAATATAAATTTATAAGCTCGTATGTCTACAAAATGTGTATACAGGCTGTCATAATGTGAGATGTGCATATTTTTTGTTACCCTCTCCATCTTTTGGATTACGCCTTTGTTACCGACGGTGTACACTTTCAACGCTGTTTGTGCATTAGTGCATATATTCATGTATATATTCTTATTATTGGCGTGGACAAATTTGTGAATACACATAGAGTGTTGCAATTAGCTGAACGCTGAAAAAAATCTACAAGAATGCGAAGAATCCATTATCTGGCAACTCTTAATTTTATGGGGCATCGCGAGCAGAAGTTAATCACACGATCTGTTGGTTAATTGGTAAATATCCCAGTACTCCCACGTTATGAGCATGCTACCGTAATTCAATTTGAGGAATAATTTTCAGTATATAAATATGTATGTACGTATTTTATGTATTAATTCATATATGTATGCATATATGTATACATTCATGTAGGAATGTATGCAAATATAGATGATTTATGATATATATGTATATATATATATATATATATATATATATATATATATATATATATATATATATATATATACATATTTATATAGTATATATATGTATACATTCATGTAGGAATGTATGCAATATGTATTTATGTAAGTATGTATATATATATATATATATATATATATATATATATATATATATATATATATATATACAATATGTACTTACATAAATACATATTGCATACATTCCTATATGATATATATATATATATATATATATATATATATATATTACGTACTTACATAAATACATATTGCATACATACCTATATGAATGTATATATATATATATATATATATATATATAGTATATATATATGATATATATATATATATATATATATATACGTACTTACATAAATACATATTGCATACATTCCTACATGAATGTATACATATAGGCATACATATATGAATTAATACATAAAATACGTACATACATATTTATATACTGAAAATTATTCTCAAATTGAAATTACGGTAGCATGCTCATAACATTGGAGATACTGGGATATTTACCAATTAACCAACAGATCGTGTGATTAACTCTTTGCACGTGATGCCCCATAAAATTAAGAGTTGCCAGATAATGGATTCTTCGGTTAGAGTATTTCAGCTAATTGCAACACTCTAGTGTATTCACAAATTTGTCCACGCCAATATCAAGAATATATATAATACATATATATATATATATATATAGATATATATATACATTATATATATATAGTATATACATATACGTACTCACATAGTAATATTAAGGATTTACGAATGTATATATATATATATATATATATATATATATACATATATATATATATATCTTATTACAATTGCAAGCAAACAAAAAGTAAAATTCCTTTATCAGATATAAGAAAAATTTTCTCTTCTCATGGTCGTCCTCAAATATCTACCCATGAACATATCTTTATATATAAATTGGAAAGCAAAACAAGATAGAAATATGTGAACAAAGAGAGTGTGAAAAATAGAAACCAATCAAATTGCGTGCGTCACATCCAGTTCAAGCTCAATGCTTGTACGTGCTTCTTCTGCTTACATAAATCCGGCTGCAATTTGTTTATCCATAAGGCTTCGTATGTGGCTAGCTCCCTTTTGTTTTTGCATTTAGTAATTACTTTGAATGCTACGTCTGGAGAACATACGTGCGATGTTTCGATGATGTGTTGCGCAATAGCAGACGTGTATTCACCATTTGATTTAAAACAGGCGTTCAAGTTGCAATGTTCTCTCATTCGAGTAATTAACCGTCTGGTCGATCGGCCTACGTAAGTTGATCGACAACTTGCGCATGTATATTGGTAAATAATATTTGATATCGACATTAACGGCTGTTTCTCTTTGATTGCTGGTAAAGGCAAGTGTGTTACCCTAAATAACACTCGTAGTTTGGCTGCATTAAATGTGCGTGTCAATGCTGCTTCAACTTTCTTTTGTGCCATTCGGGAAACTGCATCCCCTTAAATGGGATGTTTAGGTAGACGGTTTTCTTTTCTGGCCCATAATACGTCTGTTTCTGGTTAACTCCCCTTTAATAATTGATTCAATTAATTGTCTGGGATAGCCATTAGACATTAAATCGTTAATTGCTTTATTATATTCATTTTCTTTAGAATCTTGACTAACCAACCTGTCAATTCTTGAAAAGCAACCACGAACTGTTGATAATTTATATTGAAATGGCACAAAACTGCTGTAATGCAAATACTGTGCAGACCATGTTGGTTTATGGTAAATTGTTCTGTTTAATTTACCATCAGTTTCTTTCTTTAATAGTAAATTAAACAGAACAATTTACCATAGAACAGCATGGTCAGCACAGATTTGCATTCACAGTTTTGTGCCATTTCGATATAAATTATCAACAGTTCGTGGTTGCTTTTCAAGAATTGACAGGTTGGTTAGTCAAGATTCTAAAGAAAATGAATATAATAAAGCAATTAACGATTTAATGTCTAATGGCTATCCCAGACAATTAATTGAATCAATTATTAAAAGGGGAGTTAACCAGAAACAGACGTACTATGGGCCAGAAAAGAAAACCGTCTACCTAAACATCCCATTTAAGGGGGATGCAGTTTCCCGAATGGCACAAAAGAAAGTTGAAGCAGCATTGACACGCACATTTAATGCAGCCAAACTACGAGTGTTATTTAGGGTAACACACTTGCCTTTACCAGCAATCAAAGAGAAACAGCCGTTAATGTCGATATCAAATATTATTTACCAATATACATGCGCAAGTTGTCGATCAACTTACGTAGGCCGATCGACCAGACGGTTAATTACTCGAATGAGAGAACATTGCAACTTGAACGCCTGTTTTAAATCAAATGGTGAATACACGTCTGCTATTGCGCAACACATCATCGAAACAACGCACGTATGTTCTCCAGACGTAGCATTCAAAGTAATTACTAAATGCAAAAACAAAAGGGAGCTAGCCACATACGAAGCCTTATGGATAAACAAATTGCAGCCGGATTTATGTAAGCAGAAGAAGCACGTACAAGCATTGAGCTTGAACTGGATGTGACGCACGCAATTTGATTGGTTTCTATTTTTCACACTCTCTTTGTTCACATATTTCTATCTTGTTTTGCTTTCCAATTTATATATAAAGATATGTTCATGAGTAGATATTTGAGAAGACCATGAGAAAGAAAATTTTCTGTATCTGATATAATTTCTTTTTGTTTTTGCACATAAGGAGGGGTACACGAATATATATATATATTATATATATATGTATATATATATATATATATTATATATATGTATATATATATATATATATATATATATATACATCTCATGTAGGAATGTATGTAATATGTATTTATAAGTATGTATATATATATATATATATATATATATATATATATATATATATATATATATATTTATATACATTCATGTAGGTATGTATGCAATATGTATTTATGTAAGTACGTGTATATATATATATATATATATATATATATATATATACATATATATATATATACATTCATGTGGTGGTATGTAATATGTATTTATTTAGTAATGTATATATATATATATATATATATATATATATATATATATATATATATATATATATATAAATGTGTGTGTAAAATTTTGAATGTATGTACGCATTTATCTATCTTATGTGTGGTTGTATGCTGAATAGCTGTATGCTGTACTTTAAATATATGTTAATTTTTATTTGATACGTAAACCTCAAAGAAAAGCTACTATTAATCGTAAGAATTTTTGGTTTATTATGTAATATCACGTGAAATTCGGCATTTGTTCATCCGCACGATTAATGAATAAATTTGTGCGCACATTTTTAACAGCCGACAGCCAATTAATGATTTAATGTAAACCCTGTAATTCATTCAACTGCGCAATAAAATCACATGTTTTCACATTAACTTACTCCTGGGCTTTCAAAAATGCGTTTAATTTTAAAGAATATGGACAAAATATGTATTTTCTTAATTATATATATATATATATATATATATATATATATATATATATATATATATATATCGCATGCCACTATGTTTATGAGTCATTGCAAATGACGAAACGCAGTTCATTGTTTTCAACTGGTTTTGCCTTTAATAGATGAGTGGTTGTAGGACCTGCCATCTCACTGGCCTTTCCATAGTCTCGAATTAAACACACATTTTCTGGGAGCCTTACCCTCCATCACCTGTCCCTCACTAAATACAGTATCTAACTCAGAGGTAACTCCGCAATTAACGGTGCCGGCTCCTAATGAAGACAGGTAGGAGTGAGGGGTTAAGTTCGAACATCTCGGACTCCTCAGAGCGAGAATAGATGCCCGAAGGCCAACTTTTGCTATATATATATATATATATATATATATATATATATATATATTATCCTAAATTCCGCAAGGTAATGTGCCGTAGGATCATAAAAACCCATCAAGACTCCGAAGGCTGCAACCCAGGTTAAACGATGATCGCGGCAACATGGACACGGGAATTGACGGGATCCCAATAAGATGAAACCGGTTCAATTTAAAAATTCATCTTAGGCGTTGTTTTGCA
>JAQBSW010004394.1:0-69896 GCA_029291075.1 Eudiplozoon nipponicum | reverse complement strand
GTGCCATTCTAAATTTTATCTGGTAATAATTGTTTTACGTATTTGAAAATTATATCAAGATCGATCTAGATGCAAAATTTTTCTTAACTTAAATGTAAATTGTATAGATGAACTTCTAGATTAATTCGCTATCGCGAAACACGGTAGTCTCCACAATAATAAGATTTAAACGTTTCCGTATGTCACATTTGAATCCAGCAGATTTACCGTTACATTTTTTATTTATTACTTTGTCCAATAATTTGAGTGTATTTTGTTTCTTTTGTATATTTAAATTAAATATCTATAAAACAATCAATTATTACCCGGGTGGTGGTTGCAATTCTCTAAATCAAGTTTGCAAGCTTGAAGTAGTCAACAATGCCATTGTGTTTAACCAGTCGTGAAATAACATAGCAAAATGCATCAATAGTTTATCTTATCTAAATTATGGTATTTAATGTTGAAAATTTCAATGAAATAGACAAGTAAATGTTTTTTCTTACCCTAAATACAACACAATGGTTTAATTAGAAATAAAATCTTGAGATAGGTAAGTATAGTTTGAGCAATCAAGTCCATTTTAGGGTACATTTGCTCAATTCACGCCACGAGATATTAATACTTTGAAGCTTAGCAAAGTTTATTATTTTAATAATAACCTCTTTTTCGCAAATTGCTCTTCTTTTTGTTAGTAATATATATATATGAATATGAGAGCTGAAACGGAGAGAATAATCCAGAGAATAATACGGTTATTAATGGATTCTTTATTCGATTAAAATTTGTTTTAACCAAGTAAAGGTAAAGCGGCTGGCTGAGTAGCAATTTGTCTTTGGTCATGGCCTGAGTAACATTCATAGTTACTATTGTTTATTCGCCAATTAAATATGAAACTATAAATTCAGAAAGACTGAAATGTAAGTCTAGACAACAGTAACAGATGAAATGGTGTATTAGGTGTTGCGCACCTTGTAAAAATTAGTTCAAATATGAACAGAAGGATAATTAAAAAAAGCATGAACGGAAAATATCTAATGTGCACATTAGTTTTGTGTTTACACGTGACTCATGGGTAGGAGCCGGTACCGCGCCCTTTAACCACTATATATTTGGCTGAAGAATGTGGGAGAATAGGACGGTACAATCTCCTACACGAATATGTATACCTACAGTGTTGAAACTAACTTCATATAAAGTCTACAACTACGTGAATTCATAGTAAACTCACTATTTATATAATATATGTACCAAGCCTATAAGGAGTAGCAACACTATGGCTGATGTCTCAGTACCTGATGCTAATAAAATGTTTAGGAAAAAATATATATATTACCAACAATCTGATGGCAGAGTCTGTACATGATTCCAACACAATGGATTTCAAGTATGCCAACGTTCACTAAAATTAAGAATTACAACCATTTCTGAACACATGTGCACATGAGATTATATGTTCAATTCATGCTATCTTTAGTTCGATCTTCAGGTCATATTTGAACTAGTTTGTTACTAGCAGCCCAACACCTAATACACAATTGAATATATATTATTTATGAGCAACAATCAGTAGCTATCTGTTGTATATCTAATTTAATTGTGTCATGATTACCGCGTAATGTCATAACTGATATCGGTCAAGCCCAGAGTTTATGGATTTGCTGGATTAACAGTTGCTCAGAAGTAGACATAATTCTCAATTTAAGTGACCGTTGGCTTACTAGAAATACACTATGTTGGTACCATGCACCGAATCGGCAACCGTGGTGTTGGTACCATATAAATTTTCGGCAAACATAGTGTCGGTATCAGGGTGTGACATAAAAGCCATAGTTTTGGTACCATTTACAGACATGGCATATATATATATATATATATATATATATATATTCAGTTTGCTTTGAAGTCGCATTGTCGAACACTTTATATGAAGTTAGCTTCAATACTGTATGTTTACAAATTCGTATAGGAAATTATACCGTAAAAATATCCTAAGCTCCTCAACCAAATATATAGTTGTAATATAGCGCAGTACCGGCTTCTGGTGATGAGTCACCAGTATGCACGAAACAAATGTGCACAAAAGATTATACGTTCCGTTCATGCTGTCTTTGCTTTATCAATCTTGGCATATTTGAATTAATTTGTTACTAGGTGCGGAAAAACTAAAACACTATTGCATATCTATTAGCACTTAGCAAAAAAACATTAACAAAACAAATGAAAAGCATTTCTCTTAAAAGAAATATTGTGCGGAAAAGGATATTTCACATTCATTTGATGAAGATTGCACTATTCACGTCAATTTATCCGCTATATTAATTTATATTAAATTCTTACCTTGACAACTTATTTACTGCCATCCATTTACAATTTATTTTGACCTGAATTTGTAACAAGTACATCAGGGTTTCCTGATCATCGCTTATCTATAAGAACACCCAGAATTATGACATAATATATTATGAGAATAAAACACTGAGTTAAACGTACCCGATGTGGAATGGGTGTGTAACAGCTATAGTTTTAAATTGATGAATATGCTTTTGAATGCATTTACATTTATTTGAATGCTTTGCAGTTATAAAAAGACACACATAACATATAGATTATTAATTAAATCAAGGTAGCGATCCTGAAACATACATTTGTTGGTATAAACTAACTTATGTTTAATGTAGAAAAACAATTCATCCAGTGGACCGATTTCGTCCTTATTGGAATAGTAAATTATAGTATCCAAACCCGGTCTACTAGACAAATTTACTTTTCTACATTATACAGTGCTTAGATGTTACCGACATATGCATGTAAAAAATGGGAGAGTTTTTTTATTTCAAGATTGCAACCTTGATTTAATCAATCATTATCAATGTTCGGGCAATCAATATTCATATACCTATAAATGGTTGTCTAATTAAACGTCAGCAATTTGTGCAGTGCTACTGTGTTGTCAGTTAGATGTACATACGCGCAAAAATAATCGTATCTATCCGAATGCTTCCAAAAATATAAAAATTTGAGCACTCGAACATTTAAGATAAACCAATAAGCATGAAAATGTTACACGATATTTGCACTTGTTGGCTTACGTGAATAAAATTATTCTGAAGAGTGGACCTCTGAATAAAGCTTTTTGAAATGAAAGCAGAATTAGTAGTAAGAAAAACTTTGGCGGGAGCACTACAGTCTTTCTGAACAAAAATATATGGAAATCGATTTATATTGTCTGACCGGCTAATGGATTTACGAGACAAATATGTTGCTTAAAATTAATGATGATATTTATTGTTTTATGTTTTTAAAAAAACAAAGTTAAATGAACGTTAATTGCGTTTTCTCTATCTCTCATTTTAATCTAAACGGTCTTCAGTTTTTAATTGAATGCCGCAAGAACAAAAACTCGGTCGCGTAGATAAATTCATATAGTAATATCAGTTTTTTGCAAAAAATATAACTAATTGATAAACTAACCGACTTGCCAAGTGTGCTCAGTCTATTGCATACTTATTTTAAAAACTCAGTTACGTAAATAAGGCAGTTGATTACATGAAAATCTTTTTGCAAAATTGGATTAATTGAAATTACTTGATCTGCGTTAGTCAAAACGCAGAAGAGGTAAAGGCATGTGATTGTTAAATATTTCTGCTTTGATAATTCCATCGTGGATTGTCAGCAAGTTAATTCATTTTTAAAAAGTTTTTATATAAATTCATATTTTGTAAAGGTAGGAGTTTATGAGTCGCGAAATTATGTAAAGTTATGTTTGCATGATATAAAATAGTTGCATCGTCTAACATTTCTTTCTTTTACAAGAATATCAATTTACTATTGATTTTTGAGTAATTTTGCAATTGAATAATGAAATAATTGTCGCTTATACGTTTTTTAAAACAGATTCCATGTGCATTGAACTGTGCTGTATATGCCAAGATATCCCATCAAAATCGAGACCGGTCTATTGGATGAATTGCCTTTTCTGCATTATAAAATATCTAATATATATTAACTAGTATCGGTGCTTATATCAAGATGACAACTTCGATTTAAATAATTCTTATCACCACCCGTGCAGCCAAAGCTCGGTTAATTAAATAAACTTTCAAATAAATACTACTACCTCAACTGGCATGGTGTTTGTTATATAGTTAGATATGTTAGCTAGATAGTTGGAACTTCATTTCTAACGAGATGCTATATAGGCTCCATCTAAAGGAAAGGCTAAACACGCAACAATAGTTAGTGTATAACTGAAAAGTGTGTGTAGTGTGCGGTAGGGTGGCTCGGTGGTTATAGCAACAGATTCTGAATCAAACATGCTAAAGTTGGAGCCCCGAATGAGATTAATCCTGGACCGTGTCTCTCGAGTTCCCAGTAAGAACGAAACCGATCTACTAGATGAATTTTCATTTCTAAATTATAAAATTATTAATTCATACTTAAAAATGAATGTATTTAATAGGATTGATGTGTATATATATATATATATATATATATATATATATATATATATATATATATATATATATATATCATGATCGCATCATTGAGTTAATTAATTATATATTATTTTGTTTGAATTACATAAATTGTTTGCATCACTTATAATTTCACTTTTACAAGAATATCAATTTAATATTGACTTTTGAGTAGTTATGAATTGCAATGTTAAAAGTAAATAATTTTCACTTATTTGTTTTTTTAATGTAGACTTCATCTTTAATGTATGTGCCAAGCAATATAATGAGTTTAAAACAATTTGATTGTGTAACCGTATTTAGTATACTGGTATTGTGTCAGATATTATTTTAATTTTATTTATAACTCAATGTTTAACATCAATGAAATTGAATTGGAAATTCAGGCACCAGTAGAATTGAAAGTATAAAGACACTACCAATGATTTTTTCCACTTAAAAACACAAAAAAATGAAGACAAACAGACAGGCAGTACAGAGCTTAATAGGGATATTGATAATGTAAATATTTATTCAAATGCCAGATTAAAGGTTTGCTGAAATAGCAGGGTTTCTGAATTTTTTCGATTCGCAATTGAATTAAAATTCATCCTGCGTCAGAAATCATGGTGTTTATAGCTTACATATATTTGGTACATAAGCTGGCTTTAATGTCACATTTAAAACGAGTTTATTTAACATTAACCGTATTAATTATTCAATGCAAATTTTTATAGAATATTTTATTGACAAACTGTCCTATGTTACCTTACCAAACGATCTTTCTTTCATTCACACACACTATATATATATATATATATATATATATATATATATATATATTTATATATATATATATATATATATATGCAGGAAAATATAATATAAGCACCGTGAAATCTAGAAAAGTCTATTAATCCGGAACTTTGGTTTCGTTCTAACTGCAGTTCTTCAATAACTGCTCAGAAATTACGACGGACAGGGCTCGAACATGATTACGTCTGCTTCGGAGTGCTTGAGTCACCCTGCCGTATACCACAGAAAATGTTTAGCTATATAATAAATAAATTATTTTCATTGGCCTTTTCGTCAGCTGAAGCTTATACGTGGCATTACTTTAGGCATAAATTTTCAATAAACGCCCCATATCTAACAATGTAGAACAGACATTCGTATATAACTAAATAGTGTGCTTAACTTACGGTAGGGTGGTACAGTGGTTAGAGTCACATACACCAATGCTGATGTTCCCAGGTTAGAGCCATATCCTCGACAAATGCTGGACGTTACATAAAATTTACCCATTATGGAAGATACCTGTCTACTGAGAGAATTTTTTATTCTAATATATGCAATGCATTTATGCTGACAAATGCATTTATAACAGGATTGGTGGATATAGCAAAACTGCAAGATTGATTCAAATTTTTTTTTTCACCAACAATCATTATTTAATAAGATAAATATTCGAATCAATTAAACTCCCCCCAGGTTGCGTGGTGCCTTTTCTAAGAAGAAAAGTTTTGAATAACAAATTTGCATGTTAGGTCCAAAGAAATGTCATATAGAGGCTCCCATTGAAGAAAAGGCTAACTAGAATACATCTGCTCGCAAGTTACTGACAATTGTGTCTAGCGAGCGGCTGGGTGGCTCAGTGGTTAGAGCAACAGATTCTAAAGTATACGTGCCCAAGTTCGGGACTTGTCCGAGGCAAATTCTGGGCAGAATCTGATGAGTTCCCAATAATGACAAAACCGGTCTACTGGATGAATTGCCTTCTCTATATCATCCTATGCCTCATTAAACCTGGCAAATGTATGTATATATATAATGGGATTGGTGTTTATATCAAAATCGCAAACTTGATTTATATATATATATATATATATATATATATATATATATATATATATATATATGCGTGTGTGTGTGCGTATGATTTTGTCAATATGTTTTTATGTGCTTATTTTAATTCTGCAACATAAATTCTAAAAATTTCTTGTACTCGTGAGCCTACAAGCGGGTTTCAACGTCAGCTTACACAACCACAGAATTACAACAAATATATTACGACTTGATTTTGGATCGTTCAAATATTGCGATAATAAAACATTTTATTTGTGAATAATTTATTTACACAATCTTGAATTTAATAAATCAAGCTACAAATTTAGAATGAATAATGAAACATTGAAAAAAATCAATTATTATTTGGCGCACTTTTATTCCTTTCTGAACACATCAGCATGAAAACTTTGAGCAACAACAAACCGTTATCAGAAGGTAAGTTATCCCCACGTTTTGCTGTAGAAATTGAAATACTAGCAAAGTCTATAACCGGGGCACACTCATTTCGGAGTCCAGTACTGCACCAGCATCGTCTCATTCTACATGCAATTTCTATTTTATGATTATCGTTGAGCATATTTGGATTCCCCTTTGATTAAAAGTTCTAACTGGACACCCCAATCTGTTGTTATAGAATATAAATCAAGCCCCGTTAGAAAGTGATAAATAATTGAAGGGTTATGGAAGGAATTTGTTTATACGTATTTTGCCATAACAAACTGGGCATTGGATCATGTAGCAAAGGAAATTAAACAAGTTGAACGGTTACATCTTTGTTGAAAATTCCAAAATTCGCAAAATTACGGGTCTGGAACTGGAGATTATCTGCTTCAGAACGACGAATTGCAGTAATAACTTAAATTCAGATTGGGGCAAATATAAATTGCACCATCTCGTCTTAACTAAAGCACACAATACAATTGAAATTAATTATAAAAAAATTGCAAAGATCACTTACCAATTAGTGGCACTTTTAGTCCTTTTGGTGGAATAGTTTCTGCTAACAATAGGAAGAATACAGTAAGTGACACTAGAATGTTAACAGAAAGTGAGATCTTCTCACCACTTTGCGAAGGTAAATGAAAGACCAGCAACGTCAAGAACAGAATTGCAACACACGGCATGATCAAATTCACAGTGTAGAAAAGTGTTTTGCGTCGCATAACAATTGTGAATGTGACATCCGTAAACGGGTAACTGCAACAGGGATAAAAGATTTCATTGCTGCGCGCTGACAACTCAAGGATATCAAATTCCACTGACGGATAAAAGTCTTTAAGGTCCATTGCATAGTCGATGGCAACCTCGCGAGTTTGATTGGAAAGGTATTTTTGCATCATATGTTTAAGACTTACTGCAAATTGAAAATTAATTTTACAATTTTTTAATTACTCAAAATAAATTACAATTATGTGACTATTTCACAAGTAATAAATGTAACACTGTCCCAGCTTTAAACTAAATGGACTTCAAGCATACTTCACGAAGTGAAAATTCTCAAAATTATTCAATCCATAAAGCCCAACCCGCGAAAACTTTCGTTCGCTGTGACTAAGAGAAGCAGCAATTTTTGGCTATAACATGTTTTATAATACTGGATTGTCATACGTATTATATATGGTCCTATTATTTTGACAGAAAAACTAGAGTTTGCGATCCTATGATATAATTCTCACGCTATCAAAATCTATTTAAAAGCATGTATCTATTCTCAAAAGGCATCGATTTTCAAACAATTTTTGCAACCATCAACCGGAATATATATTTTATGCCACAAACCACAGCATAAATTGTCTATCTCTGCAAGATCAGACAGATACAACACATGAAAACATATTTTTGCATTAAAAAATCAGCATATCCTAACTAGTAATTATTAAAATATTGCATATATGTACATAAAAATATTATTTTTGTCATTTTTGTAAAACTCGTCCTCTGATAGACCACTTCATTAATTTCTTATTTAGGATTACATTGTTGTAAACGTAGCATTGATTTAACCATTTTCATTATCGAGCACGTGTATTTATCGAAAATTTATGATTAAAATTGATTTAATTTAATATTAAAAATTTTATAAAATCCTATCTGTTGACTAACATCCAAGATTAAGTTGACCATAGGCGAAGTTTCGAAATCATTTTTCTCGAAAGTTTTCGCCATGCGCAAGTTCGGTTAGCAGCATTTGTGTCACACCATAACCAGTGCTTAATACAGATGCTCACATACATCCTGTAAAAATTACGTACATTTCTAAAACAATTTTTTCCCACTTATATTGATTGTCATATTAAACGAACATTGGTTGCGCGGGCGCTGATAATAATTATTATAATCAAGTTCGCGGTATTTATATAAGCATATGACCGATTATTTACTTACATATGTCAATATAAACTAAGAATTGTATAGTGTAGAAAAGGCAGTTCATCCAGTAGACCGGTTTCGTCCTTATTGGCAATTATCATGTACTGGCCAAAATTTGCCGCGGACAGGGCTCGAACTTGGGCCCCGAAGCAAACGTGCCCAGTTCCGAGCCCTCACCGTGGCAAATTCTGGCCAATACATGATTAGTTGCCAATGAGGATGAAACCGGTCTACTGGATGAATTGCATTTTCTACACCATACAATTCTTAGTTTATACTGATATATGTAAGTAAATAATGGGTCAGATTCTTATATTAAGACCGCAACCTCGATTATAATTATAGTCAAATTGTTTGTTTGATGTGCTCTCCATTGAAAAAGATCTCCATAACCGGAGATCTTTATATCTGGAAAAATCTGGTAGACAGCGGATGTACACAACCTATAAATGCAAACGAGAAAAATGTTGTGTAAAAATCTCTAGCAGAAATGTATGGCAACTGCAATTAAGATGCCACATGACCATCGGTTCCCAATTTACTAATTCACGTCAAGCATGTTTAGAATCACCTACGTAGAATTAGAGTAATTTATGCGACGCTTACATTGGCTATTATTACAGTATTATTATTATTATTATTGGCTATTATTATTATTATTACATATTATTATTATACATATATTATTATTATTTTTTTTTTTTTTTGCTATTTTATTATTATTAGTACTATTATTATTACATATTATTACATATATTAGTACATATTATATTTTGCAATACATTAAGATTATAATTAATATTATTATAAATGTTATGATTATTATTATTATTAGTATTGACTGGTACATAAATAATATTATCACTAATAATTGAATCATATTATCAACATTTTGCCTCATTAACTTACCTTCATTGCCGTTATGACTCCATGATCCAAATTTCATGTTGCATTGTTGAACATCAAATGGAAAGAATTCAACTTCAATTGAACAAGTACTTTTAAATATGGCCGGAGGTACCCACCGCACTGTTCCATTATAGAAAACGGTTGCCTTTGTCATGATTGCAACAACATAGTCGCCATCAGCTCTGAGTATGGACAAGCAGAAAATACACAGAAAAATCGATTAGAGAAAGAAGCGTGAAATTTTATCAAATACCATGTGAAAGGATAATTAATTATTTCTGTAAATTAACTTCGTTTGTAAAGTATACAACCACGCGCTATTGATTGACATTATCATTTGCCCAACAGAGTGGCTTCGTGTATTTAACGTATTCACAATTATCTTTCGTGGGTGGTAGATTTGCATTATTAGATCCGCAAAGAACCGATTGATGCTCGTTTTCAAGTACGCGTTGGTTTCGTCTTCGTGGTAGTTTGGGGCTGATTTGTCCCCTCACTCCGAAGACATCCACATTGTTCTTACTAACCACTGGAAGTGAAGTACGATCTAATCTAGCTTGAAACTCATCTCCAGTGGTTAGTACAAATGATGTGGAGGCCTTCGGAGGTGGAGGACGAATCAGCACACAACCACCACAAAGACGAACTCACCACGTACTTGGAAATGAGGATCAGTGGGATCTTCGCGGAGCTGTTAGATCAAATCCACCATCCACGAAAGAAAATCTTGGATGCGTTAAATGTGATGATCACAATGCGCAATAAATACCAACAACTTTGAAGAGTTATCTGGATTTGTATATATATATATATATATATATATATATATATATATATATATATATAAATATGTTTGTATATGCATGCGTATATGTAAAATGTTAATGAAGGGCATCGATTACATATATATTATCCATATAAATTCAATTTGGAATTGAATAGCAAATCCAGATTAACTTATATAGCGATATCTTTCCAATGGTATATAAAAAACAAAAATAGTGAATTAAATCAGGTAACGAACTGGGGACAACTTAGTTTCGAAAAACACATCTGATGCTCAACGTTAAGGAAGCCGCGTATAGGATTTATTTATTCAACTTTATGACGATTTATTTATAAATTGTGCTTTTCATTCATGCGGATCCTTTTTAGAAGAAGCGTTGGTCTAAAATTAGACCAAAATGATCAATCTTTAAAATAAAAAAACGATGCCAGCTGAGAAAAAGTGATTGATTTAAAATTTACCGGCACAATTTGATTACATATAAATATATATATATATATATATATATATATATATATATATATTGTTGGTAAGCCGCAATATGGATGAAACCAGTCTATTTAATTAATTTCATTTGCTACCAGATGCAATTTTGTGTTTATACTGCCAAAATGTACATTGATGTAACATGGCACATCATATATAGACTATTCTTCACGAAAATTGCTTTTTCATTACATTACACACACGGTCATTGAAACGAAATTTTGTTTAGAGCGTTAGCTGTTTACAAATACAGAAAATAACTTTAATCAAGCTTTTGATCTTGATATAAATACCTGAAACATTATGTACATAAATTTATTTGTATAAATAAGGCATTTCATAATGTGTTAGAATGCATTTCATTCAGTTTACCGGTTTCCGTCCTTATTGGAAACTGTTCACATACTGTCCATAACTTTCCGTGGATAGGGCTTGCAACTGGGTACGTCTGCTTCTGAATCAGTTGGTATAACCCTGCCGCATAATACACACAATATTCAATTATATACTGACTAATGTTTTTTGCTTCTCCGTTCCTTTAGGTGGAACCTATTCATACTTTTTTTACGTAAAATCTAACAAACCATATCCAACCTGGAACTGTAGAAAATATACCACGCTAGACGGGGTGGTGCTATTGAATTGGACATTTATATAAATAAACACACATTCTTTGGGCAGGCGATGGTAAAAATTACTTCAATCAAGATTGCGATCTAGATATGTACACCTGACCAATTAATTACATATATTTGTAAGTATAATCTAAGCACTGTACAAAGTAGGAAGGTCAATTCATCCAATAGATTGGTTTCGTCCTTATCGGGACACTACGTAGTAAGATCCCAATGAGGTCGAAACCGCTTTATTGGAAGAATTTCTTTTTCTACATTACGAAATGCTTTCTTTGCACTGAAAAATATGAATATAGCTGAATAATGTTTTCATATCATGATCGCAACTTTGATTAAAGTAAACGTCGTTTAATTATATACATGTTCAATTCGTTAACATCTCCCTACCTAACATGGTGTCTGTTTTACAATGACAGATTGGAGATTGTTAGTTAGAAATTCTTGTCTACATTGATGTCATATATGCTCCACCTAAAGGAATATCTAACCAATTAGCATATATTATTACATAACTGAACATTGTGCGCAATTTGAAGTAGGGTGTCTATGTGATAAGAGAAACTGATTCAGACGCACACGTTTCTAGTTTCAAGCCTGGGTCGCGGAAAATTCTGGACAGTATGTGATGAGTTTCTAATAAGGACGAAACCGATCTACTGGATGAATTGCCTTTTCTACATTAAACAATGCTCATATTTATCTGACAAATGTATGGACATAGTGGGTCAGGTGTTAATATCAATTTCGTAACCTTGATTAAAATAAGTGTTATCACTGTCTGCGCAAAAATCGTTTGTTTAAAAACTGACAATTTTTGACTAATTATACATTGTGCTGATGTAACAAAATTAATTGTTACTGCATAAAGCACACAAATTCTTTCTATGCCATTTATGACGTTAGTTTAATCCCACGCACCACATAAATTTACCTCCAATATTTAACAAATCACGGACAGTCTGTTTATCATAATTTTCCGTCTCTTATATTTCATGCATATATTCTGCGTTATAATCATTGGTATCATTGTTTTCACCAGTTTCATTTGGTTATTTTACTAATAAGCATGGTTAATTAATTATACTGTAATGAAATGTTTGCCATATCTTGTGCGCTCTGATTTCACTTGATCGCCTCAACAACGTAGTGATGTAGCACATTTTCCAAACCAAAGTAATAATATCACGCAGGCTTCACACAATGAAAAGTTAGTGCGTATTGCTGCCAGCCTTCTGGTTAAAGAAGATCTGTTATATATATATATATATATATATATATATATATATATATATATATATATATATATATATATATATAGATATTTAGTTAAAAGAAAGAAAATTACAACGCGCAACTACCAGAGGAGAAGAAGCTGGGAGCAAAATATATTGGTATATAATGGAACATTGCATGCAATGCGCAGTTTCAACATCGCAAATTTTAAAATAAATGATCCGGAGTTAGTCTGCCTGTCAAGCGATTTATGCTTTGCACTGATAATATCGCATTATGGACAAAACCGATCTATTAGATAAACTGAATTTTTCGTGTTACGCAATGCTTTGCTGTTATCGAAACATTTTTATATTTATGCTGACCACAATCAATGGAAATTATTCGTTAGCTCAATTTAGAGCCTGGTGTTGTTATACTTGATTCTAAATTTGAAGGAGAAGCTTTAATAAACTATATTCACTATTTCAAAATAATATTCAATTTACAATTATGTAAAGGCAATTTATTTTGACCTAATGGCTATTACAAGATTTTAGCATAATCAACGTTGAAGAAGTTAAAAGATATCTATTTAAGAAATATAAATCAGCATTCTAACTTATTTGTAAATTAGATGGGCATATTTGATCAAACGCTGCAATTTATGTACAAAGAACCGACAAATAAAATTCAGAATCTGCACGCGAGCGTTAAAGATAATAAACAAGAAAGATAGAAAGAAATTAAGTAAGTAAGTAAGTAAGCTTTTAAGTTAGTACGTAATTAAGCAAGTAAGTAATTAAGTAAGCAAGTAGGCAAGTAAGTAAGAAAGTAAGTAATTAAGCAAGTAAGTAATTAAATAAGTAAGCATGTAAGTTAGTAAGTAAGTAGGCAAGTAAGTAAGTAAGTAATTAAGTTAATAAGTAAGTTTGTAATTAAGAAAGTAAGTAAGCAAGTAAGTAAGTAATTAATTAAGTAAGCAATTAAGTAAGTAAGTAAGTAAGCAAGCAAGTAAGTAAGTAAGTAAGTAAGAAAAAAGGTATGTAAGTAAGTAATTAAATATGTGAGCAAGTAAGTTAGCAATTAAGTAAGGCAGAAAGCAAGTAAGTAAGTAAGTAAGTCAATAAGTAAGTAAGTATGTAAGCAAGTAAATAAGTAAGTAATTAGGTAAGTAAGTAAGTAAGTCAGTAATTAAGTAAGAAAGTAAGTCATTAAACAAGTAAGTAATTAAATAAGTAAGCAAGTAAGTTATTAAGTAAGTAAGCAAGCAAGTAAGTAAGCATTTGAGTAAGTAAGTAGGTAAGCAAGTAAGTAAGTAAGTAAGTAAGTAAGAAAGTAAGTATATAAGTAAGTAATTGAAGAAGTGAGCAAGTAAGTTAGTAATTTAGTGAGTAAGCAAGCAAGTAAGTAAGTAATTAAGTAAGTAAGTAAGTAAGTAAGTAAGTAAGTAAGTAAGTAAGTAAGTAAGTAAGTAAGTAAGTAAGTAAGTAAGTAAGTAAGTAAGTAAGTAAGTAAGTAAGTAAGTAAGTAAGTAAGTAAGTAAGTAAGTAAGTAAGTAAGTAAGTAAGTAAGTAAGTAAGTAAGTAAGTAAGTAAGTAAGTAAGTAAGTAAGTAAGTAAGTAAGTAAGTAAGTAAGTAAGTAAGTAAGTAAGTAAGTCAGTAAGTAAGTAAGTAAGTAAGTAAGTAAGTAAGTAAGTAAGTAAGTAAGT
Organism: Eudiplozoon nipponicum; assembly: GCA_029291075.1. NCBI lineage: Eukaryota > Metazoa > Platyhelminthes > Monogenea > Mazocraeidea > Diplozoidae > Eudiplozoon > Eudiplozoon nipponicum. Next base: position 55,501 of record JAQBSW010004394.1, on the reverse strand, counting down.
AAGTAAGTAAGTAAGTAAGTAAGTAAGTAAGTAAGTAAGTAAGTAAGTAAGTAAGTAAGTAAGTAAGTAAGTAAGTAAGTAAGTAAGTAAGTAAGTAAGTAAGTAAGTAAGTAAGTAAGTAAGTAAGTAAGTAAGTAAGTAAGTAAGTTAGTAATTAAGTAAGTAAGCAAGCAAGTAAGTAATTAAGTAAGTAAGCAATTAAGTAAGTAAGTAAGTAAGCAAGCAAGTAATTAAGTAAGTAAGTAAGAAAGTAAGTAAGTAAGTAATTAAATAAGTGATCAAGTAAGTTTATAATTAAGTAAGTAAGCAAGCAAGTAAATAAGTAAGTAAATCAATAAGTAAGTAAGTATGTAAGTAAGTATGTAAGTAAGTATGTAAGTAATTAATTAGTTAAGTAAGTAAGTAATTAATTAGTTAAGTAAGTAAGTAAGCAAGTAAGTGAGTAGGTAAGTGAGCAAGTAATTAAGCAAGCAAGTAAGTAAGTAAGAAAGTAAGTAAGTAAGACAGTAAGCAAGAAAGTAAAAAATGTAAGCATGTAAGTAAGTAGGTAAGCATGTAAGTAAGTTAGTAAGTAAGTAAGTATGTAAGTATGTAAGTAAATAATTAAATAATTGAGCAAGTAAGTTATTAATTAAGTAAGCAAGCAAGAAAGTAAGTAAGTCAATAAGTAAGTAAGTAAGTAAGTAACTTAAAATAACGGAACAGACTGTTCTAGAAAAATAAATGACCGAGAAATGAAACACAATTCTTTGTTTAACAAAAGGGGCAATAATGAATTAGTTCTATTAATTTAGAAATAATCAACTATTTAGGCAAAGCTGATGTAAAATGTGCTTTGCGGACAACCATGCTACATCACCCGCACCAAATATCAACTCATCTAAGTCATTTTTAATTCGAACGCGTGAACGGAGTCTTTTTCTAGTTTCCTTTTATGCTCTGGCATAATAGTTTACAGTTGAGCAAATTATGCCATTTGCTATTAATAGATATCACTTCCTGTTATAATTTGAGTCCGAGTACGGAGTTCGATTGCAGGCTTCAATCGATTAATCGACACGAATTAGGACTTCCGTTGTAGTCAATCACGAAAATGTTTCGAATTTTGAAATTTATCGAATGCGTTCCAGTATATCGTGGCTTTAGTATAGATTGAACCACACGGATTCCGCCATGGGCTTGTCTATAATTGCTTAATGTTATCGAGACATGAACTGAAGTATGGTATTCTCTGGTAGGTTGCGGACACAGACTATATAGAACACGCTTTCGTTGCGGTGTATCTTTCGCCATTGGTGGCTCATCATTAAATTCAATACCGCTCATCTGATTTGTCAGGATTTGCAGATTGTAATTAAATGTGACTTGTGTAACAGATGCATTCGTGATGTCACTATACCAAGATGGCATGTTAGGAAGTATACCTGAGAGTGTGATATGCCAGTCGAACTGTTTACGAAAAGCACAGAACGCTGCGTTTAACTCGCGATGCACGCGTTACATTAGACCATTAGATTTAAGATTGAACGCTAATTTACTTCGCATATCAACCCTATGGAATTGTAAATTATCCTGTAAAATATGAGTCATGAAAGTTGTACCTTGCTTAGTAACTACTTCATGTGGTACAGCAAATCTTGCCACTAAGTGACGCAAGAACGCATAGGTAATGATATCTACATTTTAACTGGTGAACGGTATTACTTCGAACCATCTTGTATGCCGATCAATTATTTTCATGCAGTTTAGGAAGCTGCGTAATTTAGGAAGAGAAATAACGTCAAAATGAATAAATCTGAAGCGAACGCTAAGCAGCTTGAAACGGCCAAATTCTGAATGCGTGTGACGATATATGTTAGCGAGTTAACTGGGCCGACAATTATTAACCGATTCGCTAATATCTTGTTTGATGATCGGCTAAAAGAAAAGTTCTTCTAAAAGTATTCTTATACTGTTCACAACAAGATGGCTTAAATTATGGTGTTCATCCAATACCGCACGCTGGCATTCTGATTGGAGCAGAATTAAACTGGCCAACTCTCCGTCATTGTTATATGTGATTACGTCCGCATTGCCCAGATTGAATGTAGTGAATTGGTCTGGGTATCTTCGTAGCCATGATGTGAGTTCTCTGTCTTTATTTTGCCTAGTTTGGATATCATGTTATAGCAAATATTTGGCATTCTGATGGACTATTGATTTAGTTCAATGCGAGATAAAAAATCAGTGATCACACTCTCTTTATCTTTTACATAACCGAGGTTAAATTAAATACACTACGACAGATCATCTGTCGATTTACTTTTTACTGATAGTTTTGAGAACCTTCCTGGAGAGTCTCCAATAGCGACGCATAGGCAATCTTAACTTAGATAGGATTAAGCAGAATATATTGTTTAAAGTAGATGCAGGAATTGTGCTGGGACAAGAGTTTTCTTTCAATTTCCGAATATTTCTTTTCTGGTGATTTAATTTTCTGGATTAAAATGCAATGGAGTGCAACTCTTTTTAGACTTATGGTTCTACTGTAACAAATTGGGCTACGTCGGGTGTGAAAGTGTGCAATTTCAACGGTAAATTCAGGTGAAAAGCATGTTATTTGATGTGATGCACATGCAGATTCTGAATAAGTTCAAATATTAGTTGAATGGATGCGCCTCAACGCACACGCGATTTGGACCTCGGCGATTGCAGACCTTGGAGATGTCTCGTCTGCTGTTGTGCAGTCATGATTGACCGACAATAACTTCAATGCCAAGAAAAAGACGTATTCTTTAGCATTTGTTGGCGCGGGATATTTTCCGTTAGCCTCAACTTTGTCTTCTATGGCACTTAAAACACCATGTATATTCAAGAACTCTAGGAAATTCACTTGTTTCTGCGCCAATACCCACAGTTCCATGTTCATGATCAATGCGAGGTTAACCTTATATCATAATAAAAACGGCCGCACGGAAGTTCCTTTAATTCCTCATTCACACATTTATCTGAAATGTCTAAGAAGCATTACACAGACCAAAGGACATTCGAATATAATCAAATAACCGAAAATGTGTAATAACAGCTATCTTCGCGATGCTGTCTTCATATAGCAGTATTTGATTGTCTGCTAATTTAAGGTCAAGCACAGTAAATAGTTTAAGTTTGAACAACTTCATGAATGATAAACTTTACAATGTTTATCAAATAATGGTCGGAAATTGTAAATATGTTAACGGCACGATAATCACAACACAATCACCAAGCACCAACGTGTTTTTTTTGGCTCGCATTTGTATCGGTGATAGCCATGGACTAGAAATAGGTCGAATAATATCGTCCGTCAGCATCTGATCATAAATGGCCTTGGCAGCCGGTATTATTTTCTGGCCTAAAAGATCGAACCCTGGCGAATACTGGTGATCCATCAGTTGATAAATTATGCCGCGAAATTTTGATTAGTTGTGATGATGGATTTTCATATTTATAATTGATATTCTTCAGAAAACCACTGACGAATTCACGTAATCGGGAATGAGCGAAATCGAATGAGTCATCACTCTTGTGCGAAACAAGTAGACGATCGTTACTGCAAAAATAGGAATATGCAGATTAATTCGCAAGTGGATCTAGCAAGGCACGTTTAGCTGTATAAATTATCAGTCTATGTTCCGACAAAAAAAACTTCATCCAATATACCCAAGGTAAACGTGCATGGCAGCACAAGACGTAGACCTGGTGATGTTCTGAAATTCATCGAACGATGTGATTTCATTGACTAGCCATTGGCTGCCTTTAACTGCATGTCTTGCCTATGTGTAATTGAGAAACTTGATTTTATTAAAGATATTGTAGCACAAGAAGTAATCAACTGTTAATGTTGACCTCAGATACTATTTACCAATAGACATGCGCAATTTGATGATCAACATACATAGGTCTATTGACAAGACGGTTAATTTCACGAGTGAATGAACATTGAAACCTAAACCACTATTTAAAATCATATTGTGAATATAAGTCTCCAATTGTGCAAAATATCTTTGAAACCTCGCACATAGGTTAATCAGACTAGGCATTTAAGATAATTATTAAAAGGAATAACAGAAACCTGTTAGCCACATTTGAAGATCTGTTTAGAAAAATAACTGCAGCCAGATTTATGCAAGCAGAAACAACACGTTCGAGCATTCAGGTACAATTGGAGATGATACATGCAACTGATTGGTTGTACACATATTTCACACCCGATCCAAGTCTAGATAATATGTTTTTTCTTTCAATATATATATATATATATATATATATGTATATATATATGTATATAATATATATAATAATAATATATATATATATATATATATATATATATATATATATGCTGATTGGTAGAGACTTTAGTGGAAAAAATTTGAAGGAACGGTTCTTGTATCTGATATTATTACTTTTTGTCGTTGGACAATTACTTTGTGATTTGCATAAGTTAATTGTGGCTTTTTATCATCAAAAATGTGCGTTTCATAAGTTAATTTCGATAAATTGTCGGTTTAAACATATTTACGTTAAAAATTATATTGAGATTCGCTTTTATTTGATTTTTTCAATAATAATCCCAAATTATTAAACTACTACAATTATTATAAAGTTACAATTTATATCTAAGTGTATGCGCTACTTAAGTAGCACATGCCATTAAATAAAATATTCCTACCGCCATGGATGCGACATTTTTCGAATTGCGTAATTCCATTTGAAATTGTAAAAATCACGACAACCAAAAATGCGACTTGGATACCATTTGATTCTTCTACAGTTGAAAAATATTTAGCTTCTTAGTGCAAATTGATTGTGAATTTATTTCCGTTATGTTAATTAAACTTAGCTCATATATAACTTGTAAAAATTGAAGTTATGCATATTATACTATTTTATAAATAAGTCATTCGCCCTTTGTTTAGCAATGATCAAATATTAAAGTTTTAATGTCTGCATGTCATCTATGCATTTTTGAGGATTTTGTATTTTAATAACGAAAATTTGTTATTAGTATGTTATATGACTTTTTTGTGCTTAGTTTCTTACAATGCACTATTATCTTAAAAACCACGAATAAGGCGCTTAACTCACTATGATTATCTGAATATGATAGAATTAATCGCTTTCTTGATAGCCACAAAACATAAATTTTCATAGAAAATTTGATTTTTTTCATTATTTACCGATAAATTGCAAAACAACAATAAAGAAATGACAGAATAACTTTCCAAAAAAACCTTTACGTTTCGCAAACATGGTCTGAGTAGAATACATAGATAGGATAAATTCTATGCAAACTATTTTGACAAGCAATTGCGTGTGTCTATTAATTTTAAATATAATATATATACAGAGTACACAGTATGTGAGAAATTTATTCTCTTCGGAACAATCATTTTTATATTTGACTTTATTTTATATCTCTCTAATATTTAGGAGTTTGGCATGCAAAACACATAAAAACATATTTTCAAATATGTAATGCCGCAAAGATAAATTGAATTGGACAATTGTCTGAAATTAAAATGTTGGAATTCTTAGTATACGCATGAAACCAACAATTTTTATTGTTTAATTATAGAAATGGCGTTTTCATGATAATTAATAAATTTGATTAAAATATGTTACTTGAATTAAGTAACAAATCGTATATTGAAACATAAATATTTTTTAAAACTGGTATACAGAGCACAGTGAAATAAAATGCATTTTGTCGCTAGGAAGCAACTCGTCCGCTATATATGCTACTTTATATAGTCAGTTTTGATATGCAGAGGGGATAAATTTGTATTAAATTCATATCTTATAAAACCAGGAAAAGAAAGCAAAGAACTTATATGCTTAGGCACACACGTGCACATACACATGTCTGAAAAATTTACATGTTTGTATTTAAATAATGCGTAAATTTCATTTATTGCATTTGGCAAAGATTTTAGTAGTTTTAAGGTAACAATTTTCGATATGCACATTAAATAATAGGGTTTTCCCTGAAAAAAACGAGAAATTCGTTTTAATTTAAGTTTGAATTGAGAAGTTTAGTTTTCTGTCATTGCAGATATATTCGTATCTTTAGCAACTGTGTTAAGTTTAAAACGATTTAAGTAATCCTCCAATCCGGTCTACATAGCGCACTGAGAAGCTATTGCATTTTTATTTATGAAAAACGCTGTACCGTTCGATTGCAAGGAGCTTATCATCTACATTTATGTTTGGTAGACGGTTTATAGTAAAAAGAAAATATCACCTGTATATTGGACACCTGAGTAGCCATTGCTTTTATAAATTGTTGTAAAAATATTTCGGATGTTGCGTCCTATTTGAAAAGCTTAGTGGAATATATAGTCTTTTTAAAAACAAGTCTGTGGGTTTGAAATATATACAAATCCAATTTTATTTAAACAGTCGCACAAAATGGAAAAACTACCGGCAGTCATACACACTACAGTGCTTCGACCTTCATTGATCATCATCATAGCAGGACGGCAAACCTACTAACGTGGACCAAATTAGGCTTCATTTGTTTGCTTTTTATAAACAATGGATAATGGGTGAACTAAAGAAGGCGGCACTAAAGGCAATCAAAATATATTCAAGGAACAAGTCAACTGAAATTCGGCTTGTGTTAGTCAAAACGGAGATCAGATAAGGTGGAGCAAACCGCAGCGCAATTTTAAATGAAGCAAAATTAGATATGAGGCTCTCACCTCTATTAGTCTAATATTTCAAGCTCGAAGAACTAATTGAAAGGATTTTTATTGCCACCCGCTCAATAAATGGTTCGTTAAGATATCGCTTTATTGTTTTGGTTCGTCTACATGGCTTTTTGACTTTGTTTCTACTTCATATTTGCCCCATAAAAAATTTCACATACATGTTTTATAATCAAACAACAGTGAAATGTTTAAATAAGATTTTATTCATTCTAAAATATAAATTTAGTGTCAATTTACCTTTTTAGAATATTGGGAAAGTGCTGTGTTAATGGATTTATTATCCAATCCATGCCTGTTTTCGACATAAGTTCCTGTTCCGACTACTATCTTTCTATATCAATAGCAATACGTCGAGGAAAGAAAGTACGTTAGTCTGAAGGTTTACGTCCTTGCAAATAAGCTGAATATAATTAGCCATATTATTAAAAACTTGAAGCATAAATTTTCATCTTACATTATTTAAATCGAGTTTGCGAGCTTGAAGTAAACACCAATCCCATTGTATTTAACCAGTCGTCGAACAACTTAACAAAACTACCGCCAGGCGCAACGCACTGACGCGTTTCGACCTACCTTGATCATCACCAGAGTACGACGGCAAACTGACTATCGAGGATTAAACCACATAGAATATATATGGAAATAAAATTTAGATATGCGGCTCTCACCTCTAGCAGTCTCGCATACCTTGAACTTGACTGGAAATGTCGGCTGCACAATTTCGATGCAGTCACGAACATTAACTGTTTGCAGCTTTCGCCACATATACATATATAGGCAATACAATTTAACAATAATTGATTTGATTTCCATATATATTCAATGCGGTTTGATCCTCGATAGTCAGTTTGCCGTCGTACTCTGATGATGATCATGGAAGGTCGAAACGCGTCAGTGCGTTGCGGCTGGCGATAGTTTTGTTATGTTGTTCGACGACTGGTTAAATACAATGGCATTGGTGTTTACTTAAAGCTCGCAAACTTGATTTAAAGAATTGTTACCACCACCCGCGCAATCAATTATTGTTAATTTTCATCTTACATGTTCATATGGGATTAAAAGATTGTCATCAACAGACCTCAGATATATACCAGTACATTTAATAAGTAGTTGTTGATTTTATGTTTCTATGTAGGGCATATTGTCATAAGAAATAAGACTTCCTAACATGCTGTCAGTTGAAATACCAACAACTTGCCTGAAATAATGAACATTGCAATCAAATTCAACATCATTCGTACACTTGTTAAGAAGAAAATTAAATAATTTGCATGTATGTGATGTTATGGGTGGTTAACATCGATGATCACGCAGTGGGTGCGCCAATTAGATTAGCTCGTTTGCGATGGCGTATTATGCTATCGATTTCGTGCGTTTTCGAACCGCGGTTCCTCGTTTAATTGCCTCACACTATATTGTATATTCTTTAGTTTCTGATCTGTATTTATTTATTCGACACCAATGGAATTTCTGTTCATCATCCCGAACATTGCTTATTTGATTTAAAAATCACTGGTATTAATGAGAACAATATCCGAAACTACGTCTGACTACATTAAACTAATATCGTTGTTGTATCAAATTTTTAATTCCATATATGCCACTTCTTTAAAACAATATTAAGTATGAAAAAATCAATGTGTTTCTATGCAAACTGAACCTTCACTATTCCAAAATAAATTTGACAATAAATAGGAAAGAAATAACATTTAAAGACACTTATAATTACTTTCGATTTTTACAATAGTCATTTGTCAAAAAATGGAGAAAGGCGAAAATGAAAATGAAATGATGAATACGGATAGAGTGCAGATTGCATCTTCGAAAAGGCAACTGACATCCTTGTATTGGATTATGTGCTTTAGTTAGAAAAATTGCAATATTTTGTTGTTTAAATCAGCCAAAGAATCAATCTGATAGCATTTGAACTGACCCCTAACCAAAGCTTCTGCAGGAGTGAGGTAGTTTCCTAAAAATATTCGCTAATTTATGCTTGATTAATCGACCAGCTTACTAAAATGTGCGTGATTACTACAACTGTTAATTATAATTTTCTAATCATCTTATGTATTTCAATTTCTTTATTAAATTCCGCATACTTTAAAATCCGAATACTGGGCCCCAAATTAGCTCATATTTCATTGCATATTTTCTTGTGTCCTTAAGAAGCTATTGATCAAATATAGGTTCCGGGAAAAAAACAGAATAGTTACAGTTGAGAAGCGTGTAGGCGATCGCAATCGGATAGACCCATTTTTATTCGTTGGAAAAATTTTGAGTCAGAGTTCTGTTAATTAATACATAGGTGTTATATTCTCTATGTGCAAAAATGCTTGCACACTCATATATATATATATATATATATATATATATATAATTATATATATATATATGTATTGGTGCCTTAGGTATATCACAAAGACAAAATGGATGGACCGAGTGTCGAACGCATCAGTTCGTCACCAATGCAGTGACATCATGCAACTATCCGTCTGGATCCAACATCGTCGACTTCAATGGTTCGGGCACGTACTACGCAAACCCGAAGACGAAATGGTACGGCAGGTGATGAACCCAGGTCAATGTGCAAACTGGCGCCGCCGCCGAGGTGGACAACTGAAGACATGGCTTGCAACAATCAAATCGGACATGGAACTCCTAGGTTTACGCAATGTTTATGGTCCGCGTCACTGGGAGCGTCATTGGCCCTCTTTATGTTCCGAAATGGCTGCCAACCGCCCGGCATGGAGAGGTTTAATCCGGGATATCAATGGAGCCGGCTTATCCTCTAAAAGGAGCCAGCCGCAGTAAAGTAAAAGTAAAGTATATATATATATATATATATATATATATATATATATATACTTTATTATACATATACATAATTATCGACAAAAACATACACTCTAAAATGTAATTAAATAATCGAGTTACATGATTGTAAAATTCCATTGAGTATATTACTTCTTGACTTGACGTTTCATGTCTTATTTTACGGACACATACATAAAAACTATTTATAATATTTTTCTAAGTTATTTTCCCTTGCGCGAAGACACCTAAAATCATTTCTTTAATCCAAATAAGCGCGTATTTATTTTATTTGGGCAGGCAGCTTACATATATTAGCACATTGTAATATTAAATGACAGAAGTGCAATTTAATTCAGTTAACTTAATTCACTTCGTGCTAAATGGCGATACATCAGTAGGAGCCGTTGTTACACCCTATGCACACTATATATTTGATTAAGTAATGTGGGATAATTGTACATTCCTATTGTCCCGCATTTTCAGCCTAAATATGTAGTAAGTATAGGACGTTATAACGGCTCCTACGGATGAATCTTCAGTAAGCTCGAAACGTATGTGTACATGACGTTTTATTTTTCGTTTATGCTAACTTTGGTTTATCTCTCTGGTCATATTTGAACTAATTTGTTACCAGGAGGGCATCTTTAATTCAAATTGCACAATTTTTAGCATGCCGCAACAAACAATTTCTAACAGAATTCATATTAGATAACTCATTTTATAAAATAGAGGTGATATACTGAAATTCAATTTATAGTAAATTAATAAAGATTTGTTAAACAATGTGCCAATATTTACACTATCTACCTATTATAAACGACAACAAATTTCTTGTCAATTATTCAGATTTTGAAATCAGACTAAAGCTCTGATTTTTCCGGTTTTATTGCAATAGAATACATACATCATGGACAAAGGTTTTCTTCAATACTTCCTTTGTTAGTATGTGTGTAAATTTTATCTGCGTAATTACAATAAAACTTTCAGTATTAAAGCATAAATCACACGTTCTTTCGCTTACTTTTAGAGTCAAATTAATGAAACCATAATTGATTTCGCAATTAAGGATAACATTTCTTTTAATAAAGTTTACAGCAATTAAATAAACGTAAATTACATATCTTTACTGTATCTCAACATATAATACCGACCGACGTGCTTAGATCTCAAAATGCCATCATCAAAATATGACGACAAATTGCCTAAAGAAATATTACACGAAGCTTTTTTAATATTTTTATGCCCACTGTCCATATTTTTGAACAAATGTTTCGGAGCCGTTTTTTGAGTTCTTTCCTCAACGGTAAGCGAATGAAACCAAACAAATGACAATTACTCAAACGAGTAGTTTGATTTACTATAATCAAGATTGCGAACTTGATATGGACACCTTACCCGTTAATTATTTGCATAGGTCAGTATAAACTAAGAATTGGATAGTGTAGGAAAGGAAATTCATCCAATAGAACGGTTTCGTCCTTATTGGGATCAAATCATGTACTGGCCAGAATTTGCCATGGACAGGGCTCGAACCTTAGCACGTCTGCTTCGGAATTTGGTGCTCTAACCACTGAACCATCCTTAGTAAACCGCCTTTCCTTCACTATCCAATTATTAGTTTATACTGGCATATTTAAGTACTTAATGGGTCACGTGTTTATATCAAGTTCGTAACCTTGATTATTGTAAATTTTTTCATCGTTCGCGCAACCAGAGTTTGTTGGAATATATAAATTGTTTGATTGTCTTAACAATCCGAAATGCGACTCCAAGCCACAATAGTCTCCGATAAATCTAATTTTTAACCAGAATATCGGATGCAAAATTTATATTTAGTCACAAGCATAACATTATTGCAAATTTTTATACATAACATATTATTGGATATTCGCTGATGTATGACGAAATTTCATAGTTGTTCTAGCGAGCTGGTTAGTATTATTTAATATTGAATTGCACTAGTGAAGTTACGCGACAATACTAAACAAGCAAAAAATTACGCAAATAAACAATAAAATTTTCTTCTATATCGGCTACAAATGAGCATACAAGCATCTATTTTCTTTTAAAAGTAAAATGACAGGATATGATTATATTCATTGTTGTTATAAAATAGACATAGCATAACATAAAAAAACAAAATCGGTTTCTGTCGTGCTGGACACTCATTAGTAGTATCCACAATTTCCCAATTCTTGATTATAATCTAATAACTATAACTTTGCATGGAAGCTTGCAAGTCATAAATTTAAACGACTAAATTTATCTCTTAATTATTTTAAACTCATGTATTCAAATATTAATGCCATATTTTTTATTAACGGGAATAATGACAAGAATTTTTGCAGGTCTACCTTTTATTGAATGCTGTGAGAAAGAGAATAAGGGAATCCACTTGTCCAATAATCAACAAAAAGAAATTAAATCTTCGTAGTCTTTTTACAATATCTGTAATCAAATAACAGAAAAGTGATTTTTAATAAGTGTTGCAAAACTAGTTACAAATTAGTTGAAATAGGACCAGAAATATAAACCAAAGTCAATGTGAACCGAGAGTATAATCTTATGTACACATTCCTTTCGTGCTTACTGTCGACCTATTAGTAGCAGACGGTATAACGCCCTATGCTCACTATATATTTAAGTGAGAAATGTGGGACAATTGGACGGTACAATCTTCTATACGAATGTTTAAACCTGCAATAGAAGAGTTAACTTAATGTAAATTAGTCTACAGTGCGAATTTAAAGTCAACTTATTATATATAATATATACCGAGTCTGTAAAGGGTACTGACACTATATCTGTTTTGTCAATACCTGATAACAACACTATGGTTGCGGAATAGATACATAGTACGAACAATATTGTCGCCGAGCTGGTACATCTTACCACCATTATGGAGTTCAAGATAAGCTAAATTTCACCAAAGTTGATAGTTGAATTATATTATATAAAGTCAATTGGCTTTTTAATCGCATTTTCGAAGACTTTATATGAAGTGAGATTCATTAATACAGGTTTACGCATTTGTATAAGAGATTTTACCGTCAAATTTTCTCACATTCTTCACCAAAATAAATTGTGGTTAAAGGGCGAAATACCAGCTCCTACTGATGAGTCGTCAATAAGTGCAAAACGAATGTGCGCAGGATATCATAGGTTCTGTTAGTCAAACTTTGGTTGATCATTTTGTTCATATTTGAACCACCTTGTTACTATTTGAGAAACACCTAATTCACAATTGCAAATATATTAGGTCCCCGCAACAAACAGTTTCTAACGGTGCAATTTTTCCTTTAATAGCTAATATTTGCCTAAAATTACCAATTAAAACATAAGAAACGCATTTGAATGAAGCTTTCTATAAGCTATGTCCGACAATATTGGAAATTATTGATATTTTAATTGACCTGAATATTTTGAAGCTACATTAGAATCTACGATTTATTTCTTCCTAACTCGGATAATAGAAATTTAATTTTCTTACTGATAGAAAATTAGTAAATAAACGCAATTTCTAAATATTTTCGCACATTTAGCCCCATGATATAGACGTATTGGTATGTTACTTAAATTACACTGTTAAATTGTCGACATTTTATCATAATAAAATTATTAAAAATTTTCTGTATCAAATTTAATAAAACATTATATTTCCACTACTAAACTGATAAATATGAAAATATTTTCGGTCAAAAAAATAATTCAATCCAAATTGGGCTACCGGATTCTGAAACCAAAGTACACAGAAATCTTTGAATCATGTTAACGTTTCCACCGATAGATAATTACAGACAATATTTTATTTATAACTGAAGATTCTATTTTATCAACATTTTTAAACCCCCAAAATTTAAACGCATATGCAATAGAGTCTAACAACAGAAATCAGCTTTCGTCTACATATGTTGTTGTCATAGAAACATTATTACGAATTGTAGATGCCCTTTGGTCACTACCATAAGGGGGTCTCTTGGATGCCAGGCCCGGAAAATCCATATATGCGGAATGATCATCTATCTTGGAACACTTAAGTTCCTCTGAACTATCTCTTAAGCTACAATCCTTAAGTCCACTAGCCAACTGCTCTGTATCCTCAGTATTTAATAAACCAGACATGATATTATTAAATTACTTGTAATTTATATATTATATTAATTAAGTAAGCTTACCCGGATACGCTGATATCCACAGGATACTGAACCAGAATGATTGAGACCTTAAAACAAATATTTACGTTAAATACCCAAAGCAAATTTGTGGTTCTTTTCGCTGATAATTAAGAAGAACAGTCGACAGGAAGATTACAATGATTTATTGGTAAAGAGTCGGAGATGGAACCACGCAGTGTCCCGCTTGTGCAATTCAACAATTCAGATCAAAACTCTCACATTTCCTTCTACAAGACAAGTCAAAAACTTTGACAATATGATCTTCCAAAAAATTACAATATATTTAAAAAATTACAATATTGTTTTACAAAACCAGCGATAACATCAAATGTCCAAAAATAAAATTGATTTATTTTTATATGAGGAGTTAATTGATGTCCAAAAATTCAATTATCCTCCACATACACCCTCATGTTTAAGATGATTAACCATACATGATGTAGTCTTCATTCTTCGGTTTCTGGATGACCCTTCCAGAACGAGTTTCGACAAGTTGCGCTGGTACTTCACTAGATTTCATATTCATATTGCATTGTTCTTTATTCTCAGTTGTCTTGGTTTTAATCTTTACTTCTTTTCCATATTTATTCGAATCTTCGTTTTTCTCACCAATTTCTGAGTCACATCTCGCCTCAACTTCTGGATACTTCGGTGAATACTGTTCCTCAATCTCCTCATGTGCGTCTTACTTCTATCCCCATTTTATTCAATGATCTGATAAACAGTTCAGACATAAACTGACTACCACGATCAGTAGTTACCCTTACCGGTACACCATATCGCGACACCCAATTATGCAAGAACAAAAGTAAGACCTCTTGAGCTGTCATGTCCTTCAGAATTGCTACCTCAAACTGACGACTGAACCGATCGACCGTCGTGAGTAAATACTTTTGGCCAGAAATCTCAGGCATTTCTACTATTTCAATATGAACATGTATGAAACGACCCGCTGGTATACCAATCGTTTTAATTTCAGTTCTGGTATGACGCCAAACTTTACAAGTTTGACACCGGGCACATGTCCTTACCCAGGCTCTTATGTCTTTCGAAATCTTTGGCCACACATATCTATCAGTGACCATCCTGATAGTTGCCTTAATGGAAGGATGACTGAATTCATGTATCTGCTGAATTACCTTATACCTTAATTCTAGCGATACATAAGGTCTAGGTTGGCTCCTGGAGATTTCACATAATAACCACTTATCTCCAATCTTTCTGCGTGTATATGCAGGATTCTTTTCCAACACAGCTACTAAAGGATCAAGACCTTGTGCTTCCACCAATTGCTGGACAAAATCATTAGAAGATACAATAGAGCATACGAGTGACTCTGAACGAATCATATCTTCATCTGATACGTCTGGTCAACTGAGAGTATCTGCCACCACATTATCTTTTCCTGAGATATGACTAATGGTAAAATCAAATTCTGCGCGTCGGGTTATTTGTGATTTCACCCGCCAAGAATAATTTAGCCTATTCGCTTTCCCAAGGATACGCAACAACGGTTTATAATCAGTTAATATCATAAACTGATGTCCATCTATGTAGTGCTCAAAATGCAACACTGCAGTATAAACTGCTAGTAACTTCTTTCCAAGCGTATCATAGCGCTTCTCGCGATCTTGGAGTTTCCGACTATAGAATCCAATCGGCTTGACTATACCATTATCCCGTTGATGTAACACTGCTCATATGGCTACATCAAAAGCAACTGTGACCAGCTCAAACGGCTTAGTCCAATCCACAGGTGCTAATGTGGTTATTTGGCTTAGCAGATCTTTGGCCCTCTGGAATTTTTCCTTGTCGTCTTGGCTAAAATTAATAGGCCTGCACTTTTTGATCGTGCTCCGATCACAAACTAAATGTCGAGTTAGCGACCCCAAAATTCCAGCTAAACCTGGTATGAACCGACGATAGTAGCTAATCATGCCCAAAAATCTACGCAACTGGCGCACAGTTCTGGGTTCTGGCACATCCTTGATTGCTTGTACATTGTCTTCCAAGGGCTTGATTCCATCCTTGGAAATGGTGTGTCCAAGATATTTTACGGTAGAGTAACCAATCCTGCTCTTTTCTGGTTTCACTACCAATCCATAATTTTCCAGCTTAGACAAAACGATTTCCAAATGCTCCTGGTGTTCCTCCCTAGATTGACTATATATAATGATGTCATCTATATACACTCTAGCAAATGAACAGTCTTGAAGAACTTCCTCTGTCAGACGCTGGAATGTCTGACTTGCATTCTTCAACCCCAAATGGCATACATAAGAATTCATGCGATCCTCCTCCAGGGAATCGCACTGCTGTGAGCGGTATAGATTCTACCTCCATGGGTACTTGATAGTACGCCTTCTGCAGATCTAACATTGTATATACCTCATACACCATTATATCCCTGAGAAAGTACTCTGATTTGGTAGGGGATAAGAATCACATTTCGTTACCGAATTCAATATATGATAACTACCACAAATCTTTCATTGTTCTAGTTCAGGTTTGGTAACTACCACTATTGGTGTTGCAAAGTTGGAATTTCAACGCCTACAAATTCATTCTTCTCTCAACCGCTTAAATTCTTCAATAGCAACCTGTTGCTTGTGTTGTGCTAACGGTTGAGACTTCGGCGAACAAGGTAGTGGCTCCACCAACTCGATTTGGTGTTCTATGCCTGTCTTTAAACCCTTGCGTTTAGCATTGAATGGCAGAAACACGGCCAGATGTTTCTCGATGACATCCGCCAAGTCATCGGCGACGACGGGTCTGTGTAGTCTCACTGACCTAACTACTGAGGTCCCAGTCTCAGCATAAGTCACTATCCCAGTGCCTTGTCTAATGGTCCTAGATTTGGGATCTAAAGCGAGATTAAAATGGATCAAAAAGTCCATCCCAATGATGTTATCCTTTATATCAGCGACCAGAAAATTCCACGTAAATGAAGATTTCTGCCCCAATGTCACTGAAAATTCTTTAACTCCATTAACCTCAATTGGACTTCCATTAGCAATCCATAATTGGTAATCGAATGTAGGGCTATCAATTTCTACCACATCAGATCGAACTATGCTCACCTCTGCACCCGTGTCTATTAAGAAATTTAAGCCGCTAAGTTCATCAGTTATAAAGAACTTATTGTTGCTATAAGCAGCAACCTCTTTAAGATTACCTGCCAGCTGAAATCTAACAGATTTACGGACTGTATTACCGCGCATTTCTTCCATCGAAGCTTCCGAACCTAACTTCGATGATTTTAGTATGCCACGAATATGCATACCTTGGAGCCTGGATGCGCAACCCCCCCTACGGCTCCTATTAGCGGGGGCTCCATTAGTTTTCCGGCAGCTTCGACCAGGCTACAGGAAGACTACTTCCTTTCCATCGGGGACCACCCAACTTTGGAAATGTGCATCCCCCCTCCTGACATTTTCCAAACTCGGCGTATTTACGATGCGATATGCACCACTCGCGTGGTCGTTGTACACTCTCACGCGATTCGCCTCTCCAATGCTTGGAATTTGAAGGTTGACTCCGAGAATTTACCCTACTTTTGTTATTTATCCAACCCCAATTCATTCTCTATGGTCAGAGGTCTCTCTGAGAGATGTCTGAGTTGCTGCTCCAAGCGAGAATCTGCGGTTACTGCATACACCTTAGGTTCCTTCTGACGATACACTATGTCCAACCCTTTGAGCTTCTTTGGCCACTCTACTTTCAATTTATGATATACATCCAAGGTGGCTCTTAGTTTAGCAGGCAATTCTGCTACAAATATACTATTTATAACTTCCTCAGATATATCAAGCCCGATGGATTTTGAAATTAGTCTGTCATAAAATTCAGATGGAAGTAGATTTCCCATCTTTTCCTGACGTAATAAGTCAGTCATCCGTTCAATCCTCTCGGGTTGATATCGTCCATGGAGTTCTTCTACTAGAAGCTCAAATGCATTTTCTGGTTCGTTCTCAGTGACAAATTTCCTGAGTCTAAACAGATTCTTTTTTAATGGCTCAGGTAAGCACCACCAGGCCGAGGCAAACCTTTCTATAGGGTCGGTCATCCGTTTTAGTTTAAAATAAAATTTTGCTTCTTCGACCCATTCGGAATGGTTGTCTGGTCTGTACATGGTGAGCTTAACATTGCTATCCATAGAATTGCGGCAAAAACGATCATCTACATCATATCTTTCCGCATAAAGGATCCTGGCGCGGTCGCCATATTTTGTAGAGGCCCTTAGGTCACTACCATAAGGGGGTCTCTTGGATGCCAGGCCCGGAAAATCCATATATGCGGAATGATCATCTATCTTGGAACACTTAAGTTCCTCTGAACTATCTCTTAAGCTACAATCCTTAAGTCCACTAGCCAACTGCTCTGTATCCTCAGTATTTAATAAACCAGACATAATATTATTAAATTACTTGCAATTTATATATTATATTAAATAAGCTTACCAGGATACGCTGATATCCACAGGTTACTGAACCGGAATGATTGAGACCTTAAAACAAATATTCACTTTAAATACCCAAAGCAAATTTGTGGTTCTTTTCGCTGATAATTAAAAAGAACAATCGACAAGAAGATTACAATGATTTATTGGTAAAGAGTCGGAGATGGAACCACGCAGTGTCCCGCTTGTGCAATTCAGCAACTCAGATCAAAACTCTCTCATTTCCTTCCACAAGACAAGTCAAAAACTTCGACAATATGAACAAAAGAACTTCCAAAAAAAATTACAATATATTTCAAAAATTACAATATTGTTTTACGAAACCAGCGATAACATCAAATGTCCAAAAATAAAATTGATTTATTTTTATATGAGGAGTTAATTGATGTCCAAAAATTCAATTAACCTCCACAGAATAAGCTTACCAAAAATAAAACGCAGAATTCTCCAAAGAGACTATTTTACAACCATTTTATACTAGAGTAATAGCTTAAAAATAGAAATTCGTGAAATGATAATGGCGAAATTATTAAACCGTTAAATTTTGACAGCAAGACACTGAGAACATTGCGATTTCTACGGAAGTGCATCTACGAAAGATTATTGTGGAAAGTACTTAACGACGGTAAGTTTAACTCTTTCATTAGTGCGCATGCACATATCAAATTGTCTTCTATTAGCTAATAAGGTCAACACTGTAAATTTATTGCTTATACTGTTAGCCAATCATTGAATGCGCGAGTGGTGAAAACAATAATCGAAATCAAGCCTGAGGGCTTTTTATGAACACCAATCCAATTATATACACATTTTGGAATGAACTAGGCATTTTATAATGTAACAAAAGCAAATTATCCAGTAAAATTTAACAATAATTGATTACTAAATTATCCAGTAGACCGGTTTCGCCCATTTTGGAAACACTTCAGATACTGTCCAGAATTGGTCCGCGGATAGGGCTCGAACAGGGTAATAATTTATTCAAAGTCTGTGGCCCTATCCACCGCGCCACCCTGCCTAACACACACACAAATATATATATATATATATATATATATATATATATATATATATAACGTAGACTCCAACTTTACTGGTAGAATTTGATGATGAATATCTGGGATGTAAATTTGAAATGAGATAGTGCTCTAAAAACAATTCATAAACTTGCAAACTCTCGCCCTAATCAGTAGTAGTCAGCATTTAAAGACAGAAGCACATAGTTTAGAGATTGGCGTTTCAACCATATGCAGCCAATAGCGCACAATGCTAGCTGTGTTCTTCTTATTCCTCTTTATTTTTTTGGCAAGACTATCCTTGTGTGCATCTTTGCTTGCATCGATTTAGACTTAAATCTCTCACCAACTCTTCTCGATTTTTCACTGAAGTTTTGCAAACTGGCAGCCTCATCGTAGTTGACATGATAATTAAATAAGTGAAGTAAGGAATTAAAGGCTCTACTTAAAACTATTAGGTGATTGTAAATAGATAATTTCTATTTGAGTTGCACTGTCCAAATGGATCTCTGCTTTCAAGAAGTGTATAACTTTGCTGGTACATTTTGTACGGTGAAATGATTACTACGTTTGATCAAGTATGACTGTAATAAATGGCATTTTGTGCCTGCCGTACACCTAAACGTTTATTTGGCATTATTGCTATAATGATTGAGTTACATGGGCTATAGAATCGGATACTGTGGTGTTGTTTTTTTTCTCTAAATCTTCATAAAGCTAATTCTATTAATATTTCGAGTTTTAATATGGCCATCTTGGAAGAAGTCGATATTACAAATATTGTACTGGAAAGAAGTTTAGGAATATAAAATAAAGTATCGATACTTGATTGTAAGGTCGAGTCGGCTAAACAATTATGCATCAATACAATGTTGCTCAACAGGCGTTGAGTATTATAGGAATGTACTGGGTTTGACCGCAAAAATAGTTCGCAACAGATAATACAATTAAACAATCATTTATTGCGCGGGTGTTGATCCCACCAATCCCATTGCATGTAATAAATCGAATTACGCAGCAAAATATGAGCGGTTTTATCGACGCAATTATTGCGCTAGAGAGAGAGAGAAAGCAACCGTGAAGATATCGGTTAATGCTGTGTTGAGGCCAGTGAATGACATGCCATTACGAAATGAAGATCACCACAAAAGCGCTCGACATTTGCGAAACTTTGTTACCAACAAATGGAATCCAAATATTTTTTGCGTGACAGGTAAAAAGGAATTGCAGCGGCTGTTCTGTCTATAAATCGTTTTGCTACATTGCAGACAGAGAAGATAATTACACAGTTTTATTTGGAGCTGCTTTTCTTCTTGGAATGCTAAAATCCAGTTCTGCTTTATGCTCGTCAATGCAATCATTGCATAAAGCAAAACAATACGAACATTGTGGTTGGTATATTGTGTGCTCGGTGAGGACGGCAATAACCTACGAAATAAACCAAAATTTCATGAGGATGCCAGAAAGAGTTTAACTGTCTACGGAAGCACGCTGTTGGTGCAATATTTGTTGAAATGAAACAGGCGGCAAAACCCTGTTAATCTGTATGTTATGCACTCCGCGGAGAAGCTGATAACCTGCTCATCAAACATTTGTTCGAGGAAGATGTCAGATGAATGTTTCGCACCATTGGAAGCATATTGCTCAGTGATGCTACAAGCCATGTTTTTGGTAAATAAGTAACTAGGTAACAACTGACAGCAAAGATGGTTAGAAAATAATTTCAAGCGGAGTTGGGAACCAGGGTCTGGATCTAGATGCACGCAGCCGAGAAGTGGATGAAAAAATATTGTCAAATAAGGTAACAAAATTTGCCGTATTGGTGTTTGAATCTCACTGCATTTGAAACAGAGACAAGAATTTCGTACTATGTACAATCGATGTTGTATATTTAGTGCTAATTTCCTTTTTATATAACTTTATAATTTTTAGAGTTTCTTCTTCGTGTAGATTCACGTGGATAAAATCTTTGGTCTACCGTATAACTAACGTACCATCGGGCTCTCATTATAAGTGAAACACAATTCCACTTGATTGTTTCTTATTGAATTTAGTGCTATGACACGAATTAAAGTAATAAATATTCTTTCGGTTTACACTTGTCTTTTTTGACGCTCTGGATTATTTCATATTGAATTCAGTGTTATGGCTCGAATTAATAATATAAATATGCTTTCGATTTGCACTTGTCCTTTTGGCGTTCTTAAGCAGTGACCAGATGTGTTGCGGCCGATTATGTAGTTAGGGAAAATTTGTTCATTCCAATGCAAATTATCTTCCACGCCAGGATTGGCACAAATTTCCTCTGGTTTTTAATTTAACAACAACATATTCTCCCCAGGTGAACTCTTGCAAGTATCACTTGCCATTATTAAGCAGATAACATGTCGCCTTCGGAAGTGATATTGAATACAGACATTGAGCCATGATTGGATTTTAGCTAGGCCGTCCGTATTAACTAAGCATTACATAAGAGTTCAAATGCAGGTTATATTTTGGTCCACTTGCTTTCTAGTATAACATAATGTCATGATCGCTGTGAGTCTCGCAATTACTGGTGAGTACCGTGTTATACCGAAACTTATGCAATATATATATTTCAAACGTTATACAGTTGATTCTCCATTATAGTATCAATTTTATATTCGGAACAGCATTGGTCGAGTATGTTTTAGACTTTAATGAACTACGTATAAATATTTCGATCAATTCTATTGAATATAAACTCAAAGTTGAGATAAACTATTGTACAATATAAGGATGATTTTTCGGCGTAATCAAGGTAAAACAGACTCCACGTATTCAGAAAGACTTTATTTTATGCGGTGTAGCACATATAACGGGATAGAAAATGTGGCAAATTTAATCAAAGCTAATGGTCTTTTACTAAACAAGTGTGTTAATATTTGGATAAGACAATTAGTATGTAAAATAAATTTCAATGCGCCTTAGTTTTATTTATGTTAGTACTAGATATTATGAAACTTTATTAATGTACTTTTTGTTTCTTGCTAAATACTTTATTCTGCGCAAATCTTTCGATCCGTTTAAAGTTTTCTTTGCTTGAATACACAATGCCTAAAGCTTTATTGCTAGCTTATTGCCATTTTACGAAAATAAGTTAACAACAACTTTATTTACAAGAAAAACACTCTTTCAGAGCTCCAAAAGCAAAGCATTACCTGTTCGATTTAAAAATTCATATTTAATATATCTTTCATAAAATTTACTGCCACAGTAGAACAACATACATTTAACTTTTAATACATTGGCAAAAGTATAGTTAAAAAGACGGTAAGCTTAATAATAAAATTTGTAAAGAAATTGCGTTTCTGCCAGTTCGTGGGTTGCAATACTGGGCCAAAAAAGCCCAAACTTGTTGGTCAAGAAATGTTGGACAGATTTTAGTAATCAGCATATTTTGTGGCACATAAATATCTCACTTTATTCTCATTTACGCGTCTCATCCTTATAGTCTGACTTCTGTAGCACAGACAAATTTTATTCGACATTCTGTGCAGTTTATCTAATTCAGCGTATAACACAGGTTCCCAGTATGCCCAGAAGATGTCAAGAAAAGCATTATATGTATTGGAGTTAGAATGTATATCATAAAAGCGTGTTCGTTTATATAATCCATGTGTATAAATTTATAAGGCAACAATTCTCACCAATCCGTGTCTTTCTCAACAGACCCAGTAATCATATACGCAATGTTATGCACTTCTTGAAATCAACATGCATATTGCAAAATTCAACTCCATTTAAAATGCTCTATTTGAGTGCTTATAATGCTCTTACTTAGTTGGCTAAAATCCATATTATAATTATGCCTGATACATATTAAATAATTACCTTTTAAACTGATAAAATTATTAAGCCGTACTATCTGTAAGGCTACTACAAATATAAATAATAAATTATTTATTAATTTATTAATGGCAATCCTCAAAATCTGTAAAGAATCGACATACAAATATGATGTTATCAGTTAACGTCTGTATTGTGACTATCTATTCCAGGTTCGGATGTGCATATTTCAAGCAGATGAGAGATGTTTCTGTGGGAAAGCCGATATCTGCTTTGTTATCTAATATATTTATGCAATATCTGGCGTCAGATCTTGTACAATGGAAACCATTTTTATGTTAGATATTTCGATGACATATTCATTATTCGGAAACATGGTATGGTTAACTTAAATTAATCTTTTGATCTAACTAATTGAACAATCTATTTTAATTTAATATTAGAGAGTTAGTTAGATTTTATATTAAAACTTTTAGGAGACAAGGTGTTAAGAAAAGGTGATATTTAAAAAATATATTTACAGGAAAGCTGCTTAATTTTAAGTGAAATCATGATTTGTCGAATGAAACTTGAAATTCTGGAATCTTTAAAATTAAGGAAATTAAGGACAAGAAAATCTACATAACTTTATAATTAATTTACAATTTGAAAAATAATATATCAACTGAATGATTAAAAATTGAAAGTATGTATTAGTTGTTGCGAACCTAGTAACAAATTAGTTCAATTATGAACAGAAGTATGAACCAAAGACAACATAAATGGAAAGTATAATCTGGTGCACATTCGTCTCGTTTTTGCTACGACTAATCAATAGGAGCCGGTTTACGCCCTTTAACTACTTTATAATTGTGTGAGGAATGTGGGATAATAGCACGTACAGTCTCTTAGACGAATGTGTAAATCTGTAGTAGTGTAGCTAACATCATATGAAGTCTCGGAAATACAAATTCCGCGCTAACTCACTCTATATAATATATATACCGAGTCTGTAAAGAATACTACCACTATGACTGTTGTGTCAGTAACCGATACCAACATTAAAGTACCGAAAAGTTACATGGTACTAACACAATGGTTGCAAGATAGTACATGGTACCAACATGATGGATATCAATTTATGCTATAATTCTCCGAAATTGAGAATGACAACTATTTCCGAACACCTGTTACTACAGTAAATCCATACATTCTGGCCTTGATCGATATCAGTTATCACATTTCGCGGTAAGTGTGACATCATTCAATAAAGTATATAACAGTTAAAAACTGTTTCTTGCGGAGAACTAATATATGTTCGCAACACCTCATATATATATTAGTTCTCCTAAACTAACAGTATTGTATTGTTATATATTGAATCGAATGATGTGATGGTAATCGCGAAAAGACGAAAACTGATATCGATCAAGGCTAGAGTTTATAGATTTACTGTGGTAGCAGGTGCTTATAAATAATTGTAATTCTCATATTCGGTGAACTATAGCATCCATTGATATCAATCATGTTGGTACTATGTACTGACTCGGCAACCATAACGTTAGTACCATGTACCTATTCGGTACTATAATGTTGGTATCGGTTGCTGACACAATAGTCATAGTAGTAGTATTCTTTACAGACTTGGTATATATATTATATAGAGTGAGTTAGCGTGGTATTCGCATTTCCGAGACTTCATATGATGTTAGCTTCCCTGCTACAGGTTTACACTGTCGTCTTAGAGATTGTACGTTCTATCATTCCACATTACTCACCCAAACATATAGTGGTTATAGGGTGTATTACCGGCTCCTACTGACGAGTTGCCAGTAAGCAGGAAACGAATATGCATGGGATTATACTTTCCGTTCATACTGTCTTTGGTTTATCCTTCTGGTCACAACTGAACTAATTTGTTACTAGGTTCGCAACACCTAATACATACTAGCATATTTGGTAGGATTAGTTTGATTTTAAAGAGCCACCGCGCGCTGTAACATAATTAGCATGGCCACGTACATTGGACTACCAGTGTTTAACTGTGAAATGAAATGCTTCTTAAAAATAGAGAAAATTCCGTGCTCTAAAAATGTATCAAATTTGCTAAACTGTGTTAACAAAACGAGAAAAATTCATTAAAACTTGCGCTATCATTACCGCTTACACGTTATGCAATACAACATCAGGAAGCCATAATCTGTCGGAGGGGATGTAGAGCATTGTGACACCACCAAATTGTTTCGGATCCCATTTAAGGTTAGCATCGGTCCATTCGTGCTCCAGCCACACATTAGTAGTTATGATTTCATTCCTTTCATCCTAAAATAATGAAAACAAGTATGGACAAAACTTAATTACATGTATTTCAGTTTTGCGATTTTTATGCTTTTGTAATTCAATTGATTAATAAATCATGTTTGGACGATTAACTATCAACTTAGACTTCATTCAAAATTTATTTCTCAATTCTATTTCAAATTTAGAAAGTGGCAATTTCCTTAAATAATTCTCACTTAATGCGGAATGTATTCAAATTTTCAGAAAATTCTACACGATTTTATTGCAGTTTAAACATATACACATTTATACTTATATATATATATATATATATATATATATATATATATATATATATATATATATATATATATAACTAATATATTAATTTCTTTGCCTTCGTGTATTAACCTTTATAAATTCAGAGGACAATTGTGTAATCAAGTTAATTTTTCATGAGAATAAATCACGATTTGTCTCATAAACAATTGGCTACACAGTTACTATCCCTGAAATAATGATGTCTTATGCCAATGTCTGTGGGCCACTGCATACGTGGAAAATTCATTTGTAAACGAAATATCCAAAATCCGAATGCTTTTTCAAAAATTAATCACTATGTAGAATTATTACCAGAATTTAAGAATCACTCTGGTTAGCATTGAGATTGGCCTCCACCCCTTCTCATAAAACCACGCATACACACCCGTAATCCCTTATGCAATTAGCCTTAAATAATCGTACTAATGTATCACTATTTTATTAATTGAGAATAATTTGTATCCGAACGCTCACCCCATACATACCAATTCACATGTCACATAAGATAAGCCAATAACAAACGTAAGAAGGCTGCAAATAAATAAAATTGAAATTTGAACCAGAGTTGTTCTTGTTCACTTAATTAAACGAAGTCTACGAAATCAGTTTTGAATGATTTTACATGTGTTGCTTAGCATAAACTAGATAAATCGCAAATTATACACAGCAATTATACTATCTATTATTTAATGTTATTTTCCTAATATATATATATATATATATATATATATATATAATGTCTAATGGCTATCCCAGAAAATTAATTGAATCAATTATTAAAAGGGGAATTAGACAGAAACAGGCGTATTATGGGCCAGAAAAGAAAACAGTCTACCTAAACATCCCATTTAAGGGGGATGCAGTTTCCCGAATGGTACAAAAGAAAGTTGAAGCAGCATTAACACATACATTTAATGTAGTTAAACTACGAGTGTTATTTGAGGTAAAACACTTGCCTTTACCAGCAATCAAAGAGAAACATCCGTTAATGTCGATATCAAATATTATTTACCAATAAACATGCACAAGTTGTCGATCAACTTACGTAGGCCGATCGACCAGACGGTTAATTACTCGAATGAGAGAACATTGCAACTTAAACGCCTGTTTTAAATCAAATGGTGAATACACGTCTGCTATTGCGCAACACATCATCGAAACATCGCACGTGTGTTCTCCAGACGTAGCATTCAAAGTAATTACTAAATGCAAAAACAAAAGGGAGCTAGCCACATACGAAGCCTTATGGATAAACAAATTGCAGCCGGATTTATGTAAGCAGAAGAAGCACGTACAAGCATTGAGCTTGAACTGGATGTGACGCACGCAATTTGATTGGTTTCCGTTTTTCACACTCTCTCCATGTTCACATATTTCTATCTTGTTTTGCTTTCCAATTTATATATAAAGATATGTTCATTAGTAGATATTTGAGGAGATTATGCGAAAGAAATATTTCTTGTATCTGATAAAATTTCTTTTTGTTTTTGCACCTTAGATAAATCTATCTTGCTATTACATAAATTAGACTGCATCTTTTTCGTAGAGCCATGTGATGTGTCAAAATCTTCATTTTGAATGTGTTCGCAATTTATGTGTGTGTGGAATTTTGAAACAAGTTTGTTTCTTTTGATGGTATGATAGCTACGTTAATGTTCAAATCCAACTTGACTTATTGTTGAAAAATGTTTTGCACGCTTAATTGGGAGTTAAGCTTATTAACTGAGATAGGTTCTAAAACCAGAATGATTTTTCCGATTTTTCCTTGTGTAGAACCGAAAAAGTATTACTGTTGACAACCTAATCTGTGAGTAGTATTTGTTCGAAAATAGCTGAATTACGTACAGCGATTACACCCATATTTTATAATTTTTAAGTGAGATGCAGATGAATTTGCTGAGCCCTTTGGGAAGAGATACACGCACACACACACACACACACACACACACATATATATATATATATATATATATATATATATATATATATATATATATATATATATATATATATATATATAGTATATGTGTATGTACATGCTTTTTGTGGTCCTTATAACCCCTTCTCAAATGTTGCTTGTTATATAATAAGTGCCGAATTATCTTCATACAATTTTCGTTTACTTCTCAGCCATATAACTCAATCGTAGAATCTAAACCATCTAAATATATTGTCTTATTTTATAAATAATTTCAATTAATTTGTGTCGACCTGATAATCTAGATAATTCTAGCTATTTTTGACAGATTTGATGGATTCCATTTCGATGCGTCATAATTTAGTGTATTATGGCACCCATAGCGTTTGAGCTTCAATTTGAGGATCTTGAAATTTTAGAGATCCTATTTTTGCTCGTTGCATGCCATAGTAGACAACTTGGTTAATAAAAATGAAATTTATTCTAAATCTTTGATGTAAACAAAAAATTCCTGTTAATTCCTTGCGTATGCTTATTAGTCGTTCTTTTAGTTTTGCTGTTAATTACTTCAGCTCACATTTGTTTTAAATAGCTTGTAATTTATTATATCCATTTTTGTGGAGAACAAATATTTTTACAATTATGAGTTAGGTTTTGCGTACTTATTAACTTATAAGATCAGCAGAATATACCAAATTTAGAATGAACAAATAGTAAAAACTCATGTATATATGCGCCTTGTTCTCACAGACGACTTATAAGTAAGATCCGGTATTACGCCCAAAACTCAAAATATTTTTCTACTTTGTCATATTTCTTGCCAAGCTGAATAGTGTGTTCACCGAATCACTGTTTTAGTCCTCTACAAATGTGTAGTGCATAATTAATATTTTGAGTTCGCATTGCCGCAGAATTTTATCGAAGTTGATAAATACTACTGGCATACATATACAAATCGGAGACTGCAACGATTTATTGTCGAAGATATCTTCGGCGTACTGTCAATCTTATTACCGAAGCACAGTTAAGCTCTAAACGCGTGTGTAAATGAGATTGTTCTCTTCGTTATTTTTATTCTGACATATAACTCGTCATATTTGCACAAAATCTTTCACAAGGTACGCATGCCCTAAAACTAATTTGAATATAACTCAGTTCATTGCATTGAAGAGTACATTCCTATTAAATTTCTCATTAAATAATCTCATAAAATCCGCAAAATGTGATAACCAATGTCAATCCAGAAAGGAGCATACGGCTTTTAAGTATTAGCAGGCGCTAATAATCAGTTGTTAATCAAAATTATGCTGAAATGAAGTCTTTATTCATAGACATATTCTTGTAATTTTCCGTCGTGGTACAAGTTATATATATATATATATATATATATATATATATATATAACTTGTACCACGACGGAAAATTACCAAGAATATGTCTATGAATAAAGACTTCATTTCAGCATAATTTTGATTAACAACTGATTATTAGCGCCTGCTAATCCTTAAAAGCCGTATGCTCCTGCACGGCGGCTGAATAGAATAACTAAGGACAACTTTCCCAGTGTTAAAGTTAATATGACATTCAGTACACAGAGAATCATGAGGTTGGATGTCAAAGATCAATTGCCACTTCTCTCCAAATCATTCATAGTCTATAAATTCTCATGTATGTGCGGTAGCACATATATCGGACGTACGAAGAAGCAATTGATAAGCAGAATCCAGCAACATTTGCCACAGAAATTGATTAACAAAGGCTTGCCACCGTCAGGAAAATCAGCTATTTCCGATCATATATTGGCAACGGGGCACCCTGTCAATTCGACCTATTTCACAATTCTACATAAAGCAAAATCCGAAAAATTATTATTCATCTACGAAGCACTTTACATAAAACAACAAGCACCCGACCTTAACATTCAAAAGTTTCATCAACATGATATCCTTATCGACTGGCCAAGGATAACAAAATTCAACAACAATCTACTAGTATCCAGCCAAGAACCAACAGGCCCTCGACTAGAATCAACAAACGTACAATCGGATTGGCAACAAGGTGAAGTTGAGATAACAGAGGCGCATACGAGGCAACAAGGTGAAGTTGAGATAACAGAGGCGCATACGATGACAGAAGTCTCCAAACAGTGTGAGCGTTTAACACGACAATCAACATTAGCGTTGTTACCAAGCGAAAATAGCACCCTTGCGCAGCGGGGTGAAACGATCAACTATACTGGGAAAAATAGCACTTGTATAGATAACAGTGAACAATTTGTACAAATGGCTAACTCTCAAGTTATCAAAACAATAATGACAAGATCTCAGATATCACTTCGCAATACTGCGAGAATGACCTTTACATGCAAACACACATACACAACACAAACACAAACGCATACACACTCACCTACTAGTCAAAACAAGAAACAGCAGTAATAACGAGTCAGATTTGTCACCGATAACATAACCAATTGACAACCCAAAATGTATAAATATGTATGATTGTATAAGAGATGATTAGTATTCACGAAATAAATGGCCTTTATCCACTTTGTTATTTGTGTTGTTTTCCTAATTATAAGAATATATATATATATATTTTTTTGAAGACGTGTTGAAGAAGACTTCATAGAAATTAAACTATTACCGCTTAAACACACATTGCTTATAGAAGATTAAATTATTCAACCGAGCGTTCTTACATCAACAAAAATATTGCACGTTTTGTCTTTGTGCCGGGTATTATTGACGAGCCGCCTGAAAACCCGAAAAAACATGTTTACATAAGATTATAACTTTTGTTCATGCTGACTCGTGCATATCCTTCTGGTACTAATTATTTTGTTCACTATATATGTGTTACCTAACGCATATTTAAAATTTTTTAAACTTATATTTTACTAGACAAATTACAGCAATTCATGCAGTCATAATCAATTAAACATCCATACATACTCCCCCGCACACACGAATATAAATATATATATATATATATATATATATATATATTCTTATAATTAGGAAAACACAAATAACGAAGTGGATAAAGGCCATTTATTTCGTGAATACTAATCATCTCTTATACAATCATACATATTTATACATTTTGGGTTTTCAATTGATTATGCTAGTGGTAACAAATCTGACTCGTTTTTACTGCTGTTTCTTGTTTTGGCTAGTTGGTGAGTGTGTATGCGTTTGTGTTTGTGTGTATGCGTGTTTGCATGTTAAAGGTCATTCTCGCAGTATTGCAAAGTGATGTCTGAGATCTGGTCATTATTGTTTTGATAGTTTGAGAATTAACCATTTGTGCGCATTGTTCACTGTTACATATACAAGTGCTATTTTTCCCAGTATAGTTGATCGTTTCACCTCGTTGCGCAAAGTTTTCACGTGGTAACAACGCCAGTGTTGATTGCAGTGTTAAACGCTCACATTGTTTGGAGACTTCTGTCATCGTATGCGCCTCTGTTATTTCCACTTCAGTTTGTTGCCAATCCGATTGTACGTTTGTTGATTCTAGTCGATGGCCTGTTTGTTCTTGGTTGGATACTAGTAGATTGTTGTTGAATTTTGTTATTCTTGGCCAGTCGATAAGAATATCATGTTGATGAAACTTTTGAATATTAAGGTCAGGTGCTTGTTGTTTTATGTAAAGGGCTTCGTAGATAAATAATAATTTTTCTGATTTTGCTTTATGTAGAATTGTGAAATACACACTCACCAACTAGTCAAAACAAGAAACAGCAGTAAAAACGAGTCAGATTTGTTACCACTAGCATAATCAATTGAAAACACAAAATGTATAAATATGTATGATTGTATAAGAGATGATTAGTATTCACGAAATAAATGGCCTTTATCCACTTCGTTATTTGTGTTTACCAAATTATAAGAATACTGTGTTAAATTAAAAAGGAATGGACATTATAATATATATATATATATATTGACAGTATAAACTATTCGTTGCATCAGATAGGGAATGCATGACATCCAGTAAATCGGTTTCGTCCTTATTGGGAACACTTCAAGTACTGTCCAGAATTTGCGGCGGAGTCTGCGAACTCTATCAACTGTGCCATCTGTGTCGCAGTCTACACGAAATTTTGAGCCATATAAATACTTATATTTTGGATAGCTTTTCCTATAGGCGGAAGATATTTGGAACCCCTTAAGATCTGAAGTACTAACCAGACGCCCCCGATCTATCGTTATAAAGATAGACTAGACATGTCTAATTAGATCTTCTCAATAAAAAGTTAATAGACCATATCAATTAAGAAATTAAAATAATCTGTATTCTTTTTGCATAATTTTTATTTTATATGTCGCCAGTGTAAACTAAACACCGCATTAGTTTGCAAATTTTATTAATCTAGTGTACCGATTTCGTCATTATTGAGAATTCTTCAAGTATTATCAAAAATGTATCGCGAAATTGACTAATCTTTATGCATATAAGCCAGAAAATCTTTCTTAGGAAAATGGGATACATATGTTTATTTGTGTATATTTGATAAAATGTAAAGATAATGTACTTGTGTATGTCTGTGTATGTATTATAATAATAATTATTATTATAATATAATAATTCCAATGAACATTTCATATAACCTAAAATTTCCTATGCACATTGTAAAAAGACAAATAGTTTACCTTATTTTACGATATTACATTTTTATTTATTCAAATTTGCTACATTGGTTAACGAAACTTTACATAATACTTTTAGAAAATTTTAAATTTTTATAAAATGATCTTAAAATTCGGAAGCATAGAAATGGATAAAGCTGCAGGTTTTTATGATACTTGTTACATAAATTTACTTAAACAACTTTGTTTTAAAGAAGACTGGCATTTGCTTTTGCACATGAATTATTCATATTTTAGAGTACACGAATTAATTAACTGCAATAAAAGTTATCGGGAGCTGAAAACCCCTATAAAATTCTCTTCTTCAAAGAATTCTTAACGAAATGTCACCATTTTATATTTTTTATTCAAAATTTAAATTTTTTCCGAGTTTAATCTGGTGTTTATTACTATGATTTAACTTTTTTTCTTATTTTCCTTCATATCCATACCAAGTGCGGTTAATTTTAAATACTAACAAATCGTAGTTAGAATTCCAGATAGGATAAAAAATTTAGATGAAATGTTGTTTAATTCTTTCTTGCCACCGCAATCATTTCGAATGTTTTAATCTAAATAATAAATGCGCAATATAATTAAAGAATTTTAAATATTGTAAATGGAAGTTTAAAGAAAAGTTAAATAAAGCGCAAGTGATCTCACCTAGCATATGACCCTTTAGACTTGTGAGTATATCGTTTGATTACTATTTTAGTTTTGCTAATGTAAATAGAGATACAGTTTGTGCATTGTCGCATAAAATTCTTAAATGATGAAATATAACCTAGCGAAAAATTCAAAGAATTCACCCGTTCACATTCAACTCATGCAGAAATTTCTTTTTTTATAAATGTGCGTAGAAATCTGAACACATACGTAGGATAAATAAGTCGTTAGAGCAACCTATTTCAAAGTAGACGTGTGCAGGTTCGAGCTCTGTCCGTGAAAAAAATGGAAGGTACGTGAAGAGATCACAGGATTGACGAAAACGGTCTACTGGAAAATTTCCTCTTGTATATTCTACTCTGCTTAGTTTATACGGAAAAATGTATGTTTATACTGGGGCTGGTGTTTAAATCAGAATAGTAGCCATAACTGAAATAATTAAGAGTGATAGATGTCAGAAATAGTTGCCAAAGAAGGACTTCGCTAAATAAAAAATAAAAATTTTATTTTTATTTATACGGAGACATAGTTAAACAAATAAAATAATACGAGCTAATATTTCATAATTGACATTCTACAATAGGTTCCAATTTCAGAAAAATCGGTTCGGTCTTTTATATACGGTTAAAAAAATATATTTTAAAGACCATATTAAACAAATAATTGTACTTGCTTCCACGTGTATTGCTAACATCATTAAGAAAATTTCTGTACAAATATCTTTACCTCTACTGTTTTTAATAAATAAATAAATAATAAAAATTTGCCGAAAGCCTAAGTTTATAAGAAAAATTAATTTAGAATATCAATTTCGATGTATACTGTCCTTGATCACAATTTCCACATACCAAATCCATCAGTTGTGAGAGTCGCACCCCCAAAAAAACAATCAATGGTTCGTTGTAACGCTCCACTGGCCTGAGATGCTTTTTGTATGGTCGCATCTCCATCAGGAAGTTGTACAATCTGTTTTCCTCCTCTCGTAGCGCACAGCAAACTTCAAAAGGAAGAGTACAGCGTTTATTTAGATGAATAACGTTTAAAAATGTTTTTTTTAAATTTAAAATGTAAATAAAATAATATATGTAAGAGGAAAAGTAAATAATTCTGCTATTTAATAAAATCAAAATTTATTTGTTATTTAAAATTCGAAAAATTATTCTATTGAAATATTTATATCACAACATATTGGTTTACTTGTCAAGTAGTTGTAATTTTGAATTTGCCAATACCATAAATTTATACCACATGTCAACCAAGAATTTTACATTTAATGCGGGATATCAAGTTTAATTTAAAATTGCTGAAATTCGAATAGTGATTTAAAATAGAACTTTCATTTAAATTGCTTATTTCAAATTTTCGAGGAAAATTCTTCTTCGATAACCAAAAAATTGTATTGGTTAAAAGTTAAATTCTAATATGATTCAATTTTTTTTCATTTCGAGTTACCGAGCAAAGGAATTTCATCACAGATATTTTCATGGAAGGATATGATTTTGTTTCTTCTGACAAGATTCTACAGCAATATGTTTTAATTCATTTATGATACAGAATACAGTAAAACCAAACTTCATTAAGAAGAATGCCTGCAGATTCATTGCCAGTCACTCGATTTATTTAGTTACGCGAAAGAATAAGAGTAATAAACTTTATATGAATTGTGATAGATTTACTTCAATTCTTTTAAAAGAGAAAGAATATAGACTTTACAAATAACATTATATCATGTTACAGAGAATCAGGATAGCAAACTTGTCTGTTTATATTGTTCTTGAAAGAAGAATTTTTAAATGAAAATGACGCACGGTTGTAAGCTTTAAATAGAAAGTTGTGAAATTTTGCCTTGATTAAAGTAAGTTAATTTTATTTAGTTTTTCTGGTATATTCACAGGAATTTTGGTAAAGTAATCACAGAAGATCAAACTGTGTGTGAAATCAGTGTTAGAAAACGAATACCTCGATAATATATCGTGAACACAATTTACAGATTCTGCATAGCAATTTATAAATAATTATCCTTTACATAGATACATATTATGAAATACAGAAGTAGTACAAACATTAAATGAAATTTATTTATTAATAAATATTTATTTTCTAAATTTTATTCGCATGTTGGTGTTTCTTTCAGCGAAAACGTTTGAGATTTACCATAATAGAAAACAAAGTTATTGCGGAATATCTATCAAAAAAATGTGTTAAGGGGGTTGAATTTTATTCTATGCTTTCATTAATAATAATTCAGAAAGTTTAATTATTTTATATTGATAAATTATTTGTTAAATTATAGGGATAGAGTGCAAATATTTTTCAAATTTTGAATAAGCTTTTCCTCAAAGGAAGATAGGAATTCGTTTATTTGGTAATAAAAAATTGCGAATGTCTTTATGGTGAGTCATCAATCTACAATTCCTATAACATGCTAGTCATGAACAATAAAGAAAAGCCATAATACATGCCTGCAGTATAACCCTAAATTAGATATCACAATTTTTGGATTACAGTATTGACTATAGTTAAATCTGAGCATATTACTTTTTTATCACCTGTTGATACAAAAATGTTTATTACTGGGACATTACCTATGGGTTGCTAGTTTTATTTTGACTATTTTTTACATATGATTAATGAAGAAAATCTATTATTAATTAATGGTAAAGCGAAGACTTGGCTGTATAATTTTAACACATTGGACAACAGACGTTAAACTGCTAGTAGTTTATTCATTTTCTTGTATTTTGGTATAAAATTATTTTGCTTGATATGTCAAGAAATAGTTAAAATACTTTTTAAACAAATCAAAATAAACGTTCAACAATTTTTCTACTTTACTTAAAATAATACAAATATTGAAACGAACATTAATGAATTTTGCACTGTTAAATTGACGAATAGGCACGAATCAACTCACCACCGAGAAGGACGTATGCAGAAACAAGTTTCATTGTCTGTCCCATCGTGAAGAATACCATTTTTTGCACAAAAGGAAACTTTGTTAAAGAAATCTTGGATAATTTTTTGTTAAAAGACTATATTTTAGCACAAGGAAATTATTTCTAATCATCATTTTCAAAATCGAGGGATTTTCTGAAAGTAATACGATTAGCCAATAGAAATTCCATTTTAATTCTGTTATTTACGATTGGTTGTCATTTTTTAACTCTTTCGGGTATATGCTGGAAAATTGAGCTTCTGTTTATCAAATTGTCTTTGATATGTAACGCGCAAAACATGGGCACCATCAATTCGAATTAAATAATAATTTATTTTCAGAAGATATTTATGTCAAAAATATTTTCCTAAATCTATTCAATATTAATTTTATTAAATTGTACCTTTGGTTATAGCGAGTTCGCCAGATATTGTTAAACATATTTCTAGTTATTACACAGATATTATTGCCATCCTCAATACTTTGTGTAAGAAATTGTTTTCAAGAACTGCGAACTCTCTTTTTCCTGACTACTCCAATTGAAAATCGCGTTACCTGGATACTTAATATTTTATTTGTAAAATTACCTACATATTATAAATATTATGTAACAAAATATAACTGAATATTAAAATGACCTCCTAGTAAAAGTTTACTTTAAATTTAAAGCGTTAAACTGTTACCAATCGCTTAGACGTACAGAAAAAAATTACTAAGCAGATAAATATGCAAAAGCTATAAACAAATTTGAAGCAAAGTTATGATAACTCATTTATTTGTCAGTAGCCAACGAATCAATTTTCAATCACAACTTGACGCCATCCACACACTTCACGTTTCGGTTAATTGATAATTTAAGAAAAACCCGCCACCTCGTAGGATTTAATTATCCTGGCTAATCACATAATAATACGATTTCATATAGAACACTCGTTGAACAACAATAAAGTAGAAATCTGTCTACACGCATTCGATTATGCGGAGTTAACTTAAAATCGCATTCGTCAAGAAATATCGTGCAACGCCGAGATCATGTAAGCATATTGACTATTAAAGTTTTAGAAATAAATTACAATGCTAACTTAAATATTGGAAATGGATAGTATCAATATGTTTAAACTATTCTTATACTATATATATATATATATATATATATATATATATATATATATATATATATATATATATATATATATATGGAAAGATAAATAGCAAGAGGAAATTGCGCTAAGCTATATGTCAATCTGTGCTTGCTTAGTAGATAACGACAAAATTTATGCTAGTAAAATGAATATTTTAATCTTATATATGATTGAAATTTATAAGTAATAGAGGATTTATATTACAGTCAACTTAACATACAGTCGATAACAGTGCGTCCTAATCTCATACACGTAATATATATATCGTCATATATATATATATATATATATATATATATATATATATATATATATATATATATATATATATATATATATATATATATATAATTTTATAAACGTATGCATAAGCTAGCTGATATTATATTACATGTCATATGTAGAGAAGGTTTCAATTTGTTATAGAAATATATTATATCTACTGTAAATATAATATAAACATTGCATAAGGTAAGTATGTATTAGTTGTTGCGAACCTAGTAACAACTTGTTCCACCAGAAGGATAAACCAAAGGCAGCATGATGGGAAAGTATAATCTCATGCTGTCTTTGGTTTATCCTTCTGGTCATAACTGAACTAATTTGTTACTAGGTTCGCAACACCTAATACATACTTGCATATATATTATTTCTCCGCAACGAACAGTATTTAATTACATTAGGTAGACATGTTTCATCTTTACTTTGACCTCGCCAAGTACTTTCCCCAACTTCCGCAGGCCGGACTCGAACCGGGTTTACTAATTTTCGGAGTCGGAGACAATATCCACTCTGTATTCATATTGCAGTCTACGGTTAGCCTTCCCTTTGTGTGGAGCATATTTTTGATCTCTTAAGACCTTAAATTCTTACTAAACGCTTCCGACCTGTTATTATACAAATGACACAATACCACTTCGGGAAGGAATTTTGATTTGGAGCCAAATTAAAAGATATTTAAAATAATTTTTTTAGTAAAAACTGAACATTGCATCAGGTAGCAAAGACCATTCATTAGTAGACTTATTTCTTTCCTATTGTATAGTCTTCAAATACTCTCTAGAATTTGTCACGAACCTGACGAATTTTCTTCGGTGTCGGTGGCTTTATTCACTGCGCCAAATGCGCTACATATTACACGCAATTTCAAGTCATATAGCAATTTGTGTTTCTAGTTAGCGCTTCGTTTAGGAATAAATATTATAATAGGTGGCAAAACAACATCAGTTGGTAAATGACTTAAAAAAACATGTACTATTCAGCACAGTTGTCGCAGTAAATAGAAACTATGACTCCGAAGGAAATGTGCCCCAGTTCGTGCTGCGTCCAAGGTCAATACTGACCAGTAATTAATAATATCAGAATAAGGACAAAATCATTTTACTCTGTAACTTTCCTTTGCTAACTAATGCAACGTCTATTTTCGAATTACATTTTATGCAAGTAGTATGGTGGATGTTATACGTTAACTGATTAAATGTAGCTAAATGGTATTCCAGGCCTTAAGTTATATAAAATAGTTTCCAAATGAAGGAAACACATTACCTGCTCAATGATTGAAATAGGAGTGTAGATTTGAGCACGAGCGCCGCAATCAGTAGAATCCAAGACTCTAAGTCAAATATGTTCCAATTTACGCCACGACCACGCTCCATTCTTGTGATTACTAATGAGTTCTCAATATGCACAAAACGGGCCTATTGGATGAATTGCCTTTGCTACCTGATGCAATGTTTAGTTTATACTGAAAAAATAAATACTACTAATACTACTACTACTACTACTACTACTACTACTACTACTACTACTACTACTACTACTACTACTACTACTACTACTACTACTACTACTACTACTACTTCTACTACTACTACTACTAATAATAATAATAATAATAATACTACAACAACTACTACTACTACTACTAATAATAATGATAATAATAATAATAATAATAATAATAATAATAATAATAATAATAATAAAAATAATAATAATAATAATTTATTAATTAATCCATCATTATATATATAGGAAAATTATCGACGTAGAATGAAATAACATGCACGAAAAAAAAAAATTTCTTCAGAAAAGGCATCTTATTTCGGCATCGATCGACATCGGTGATAATCTTCACAATTTAGATTAAAATATTTATATTTCTATGATCAACCTGTAAAATAACAACCACTTGTATGATATTTGGGTATATAAACTACCATATATATTAGAGTCGAGCTCAGAACTGGTGAAATGAAAATGCCATAATTTAACTGTGCCTTATAATGAATTTATTCGTCAATACATGATTTATTTCTCCATGCCAATTACATAAATTCGCTGAATTAAAATTTATACACGAAATAAGTAATATTGAACAAGAATGAAATAGCAAAAACTAAACTATATGGCTAATTCCGTACTGACAAAATATTTCAGAGCATAGCCTTTCATTTAATTCTGTGGTCACGATGTGAAATCGTATGTTGAATGTTTAGATATACACGTATATACAAAATAAATCTTTTATATATATATTATTGAGGACACCAAGTTAGCAGGACTATTATTTTAATGATAATTTTCATTTTAATAAATAAAGTAGCATCAGTTCATAATTTATCACCGATATTAAGTTTGATTAATTATTTTTTATTTGTCATCATTTTTATTTTATATTTATTCCTTATTTAGAAATGATGGAACTCGTCACGAGGTGGCAAGATATTGAATAAAATTAAACAATTATTTACTTCCCGGGCAGCAATAGCTATTAATTAAAATAAAGTTGGGATTTTGATAAAAACTCCGTTGCCTTTATATATGTGCGTAAGCCATTATAAATTAAAAATTGTGTAATGAATTAAGGGCAATTCATCCACTACACCAGTATCGTCCGTATAAAGAACTCTGCTCGTACTGCT
Source organism: Eudiplozoon nipponicum (assembly GCA_029291075.1). Classification (NCBI taxonomy): domain Eukaryota; kingdom Metazoa; phylum Platyhelminthes; class Monogenea; order Mazocraeidea; family Diplozoidae; genus Eudiplozoon; species Eudiplozoon nipponicum. The sequence continues at coordinate 15,694 of JAQBSW010004394.1, read as the reverse complement.
CATAATTTGTCGCAGAAAAACCCGAACCTACGCACATCAACTTCCGAGTCTGTGATTCCAACCGTTGAGCCAAACTGCCGAATTTAATACACAAGTTTCAATTAAATAATAGCCAGCTTTCCATCAGGTGGAGCCTAGATGACGTCGCTTTCGAATTAATGTTCAACCTAGCCCAACCAAATTTGCCATTATTAACCAGACGCGACTTTAATTAGGGAAGTGGTAATGATAGGGATATATGCATAATTAAATGATTATTGGTTGCGTGTTCGGTGATAACGATTATTTAAATCGAGTTTACAATCTTGATAAAAAAACGTTCACATTATATATATATATATATATATATATATATATATATATATATATATATATGTGTGTATTAACATTGCTTAAGGATTGTGTAATGTAGGAAAACGCAGTTCATCTAGTATACCCTTTTCGTACTTACTGTGATCTTATCAAATACCGTCAGAAATTTCAGCGGCTAAAGCTTCAAAGTGGACACGTGGGCTTCAGAGTCTGCGAATATTACGACTAAGTCACCCTGCGGCAGGTTGGGTCTAAAGAAACGCTAAATAGGCTTCACTTAATGGAAAGTCTAACTATGAAACGTTACTTCGTAAATAACTAAAAATTATGCGTAGCGTGCAGGAATGCGGCTCGGTCGTTAGAAATACAAACTCTGAATCAGAGGTGCTAAATTTCGAGTTCTGTCCGCCGGAAATTCTGGATTATACTTGAAGAGTTTATAATAAGGACGAAACCGGTCTACATTAAACAATGCAAGTATGTTATTCGCAACAAACAGTATTTAACTGTAATATACATTAAACAATGTTTGACTTATATTTGTATAAAAAATGAATTTTTTATATCACAATCGCAAACTTGATCTAAATAATTATTGTCCTTGTCAGCGCAACTGATGACCTTTTAAAGTGTAAATGTTGAATTTAATGCCACGTCTCTATGTTGTGTGGTGTCTGTTATATAATGGCAGATGAGGGAGTACCTTGACGGAGCTCTTTGTCCAAGGAAATTCCATATAAGCTCCACCTGAATGGAAGTTTAACCAAAAGACACTAAATAGTAAATGGCTGAAAATTATGTTTAACATGTGGTAGGGTGGCTTAGTAATTAGACAAATAGATTCAGATGCAAGTAAAACCAGTTTCGAGTCTTGTCCATGGTAAATTCTGGACGGTATGTGAAGAGTTCTCAATGCGGACGAAACCGGTCTACTGGATGAATTGTTTTTTCCACATTAAACAATTATAAGTTTATAGTGACAAATGTTTGCATAAATGTACATATAACTCGATTGCTGCTTAAATGAAGCTGGCAAAGGTGATTTATATATGACATTGAATATGTAGTGTGATTTTAAGTTTGACGCAAGCAATATAACCTCACAAGCGCAAAGTTCAAATTTGCGAACATTTCTAGCAGGTTTATTTAATTAGAGATGAGTCTATTTGCAGGACGAAACGTACGTATTTAACGTATTGTTTTAAAACTTCTTCCCATAACAACACGCCTTTATTAGAACGAAATAATTATTCATACAAAATGACATGAGCAGCAAATTATCTATTTTATTTATTTTGTGTATGAAAACATTTTTTTCAGTTTAGAAAAAGCTTTGCACACTTGTGAATCGAAAAATGTTATCTGCCATCACACATAGAGCAACGCCATAGCTTCAAAAAGCAATGAGTCGTAACCGCGTAAAGCAGCTTTATTCAATAGTCATATTGAATATTTCAGTCTCTGTCAAGTAGGGATAAAATGATTTTTTCTTGGTAGAAATTCTCGGTAAATATTCCAAACAGCATTACTTAAAACTGCAGTTTTTCCTAAATAAACTAAAAATTATTTTACTTAAGCGCGTATGTCAAAAAAACTAATTAAGTTGCCCATTGAGTGTGTTCGGTACTCGAGCTATAAGTTGTCTCATTCTACCTAAATGCAACAGAAAATTTCTAAATTACCCTTGTCAGTCTTATATTCTTCCGTTGAATTCGCGTACGAAATCATGGTTAAAATGAAGGAATAATTTGCATTGGCAAAAAATGAACACTAACACGAAAACGACAACATCAATAACACAAAATAAGGTGACAAACAGCATGAAACAAATCAAACAAAAGTCAACTTTATCTACAACAAAAATTAAAAGGCAACAAATTTATCGATAGCTGAGGCAAAAATCGACACAACGGCAAGTTAAATTTATAGAATTAATGTTACCTTAGGATCAAATAAGAATAAATATTATAACAATAAATAATAAAAATCTGCACCAAAATTATAAATAATAGAATTACTCAGTTATAATTTATTGTTTTTTTAGTTTGATTTAAAGTGCTGTTATCACAATCCGCGCATGCAATGTTAACAGGCTTCATGCAATATTTAAATTATCATTTCAAATTTAACAACTCAACTACGTGGCGCCATTAGACCAACAATTGATTACATCCACGAAGCGCGAAACTCCAGTGGCAAACTCAGCCGTCGCTTGCATTATCATCGTTGTTTTAAGGGCACCAGGTTACAAACTCACGAGCTTCATTCTAGATATTCAATGCATTAAATTTTCATTTATGCGGATATTTATTTCAACAAAAGTTCGGAGAATATTATAAAATTTATTTAGCATTTTGTGCTCTCCATACAACAGTCTCCAACTGTTCCGCTAAACATATGTAGATTTATTATACGCATGATTTACCTTCTTTCCAATTATTTATATAAGAATCTAGTAATGAACATATCTTGATATATAAATTGGAAAGCAATTGATTTGCTTTCCAATTTTTATAAGTACAAGTGACAAAAAACAGATTATTTTTAATTCTTTGTTAACCTATGATACTGTTTATTATCTGTATTCTTGTAGAACGTAAGAAAACACGTGCGAATTCTATATTCCGGCTGTAGAACCTGCTAACCTAATTCAGATGGTGCTAAGAAATAACGCATTATATACTGCAATGAATGAAGTGCACCTCGGTTCATTACATATGTTAGGTTGGACAGAAAATCTGAAATTCATGACATAAAAACACCGTCGATATTTTAAATGCATCTGCCTAATTTTTAAGTGCGCGAAACAGCATAATTTGGAATAATCAAGAATCCATGAAAACCATGTGCGAATCAATCATATATGCAAGCAAATAGCAATTGCTTCGGTGATTTAATCACCAACGATAACGAACAAATAATCGGATCTCCAACCGCATTCAATCATAAATAAATAGCACTATAAGTCATTTAGGTACGCTCGACAAAAAACTGTTTATATATTACAATATAAAAGAATACATTATAATCAAATGCGTACTTATCATTCATGTGGATTAACTTGCAGTAGGTAAGGAACGTGTAACATAATGGAATTACAAATGTAGTTCGTTCTGACATTGTTTTATCCGCTTAGTTACTTATAGATTATTTGAGTGCGATGTACGTCTATTACAAAGCATAAACGCATGCATGCTAGTTATACACAAAGCCACGAATATATTACGATAATTAGCGCATGAACGATTAAACAGCGTTTTAATGAAAACGCTCAATGTATTTAATAAACATTTCTAAAATAAATAGACGAATTTATATATAAACATATGCACCGAAAAATATAATATTATTTCTCTTGATTGTGACGCATTTATTATGGTATATTAAGATCAATGTTTCATATTTGTTCATGAATTTCATACATGTAAAATGTTTTTTTGAGTTTACTTAATCCGTGTATAGACACAGAAGGTCCTCTTCTACCCATTTCGTAATTTTGGTCAAAGTATGTCGATTCTTATTATCAAGTGTATTCCTTTGTCTACAACTCGCAGCATTAAATGAAAAAAATAATAATGGGAGCGAGAAAATTGAGTTAAATTGACTTAATTAGTATTTATGACTGTCTAATCTGAGTTTCCGTTAGATAGGCATGCGTCGCTTATGTGTATGTATTTCTATATTAGTTTGAAATTAAGTTAAATATAATAACAAACATGTACTCATCCATCAAAGGAAGAATACACTTACTGATGGCCAACTCACCCTTTGCAAATTTCTGCCTCAACGACTAATTCTTACCATGCTAATATAAGTAGTTTAAAAAGACCGTTGTAGAAACACATATTGGACACACGCTGTTAGGAGACTAACCAGTCATAGGTTTATAAGAAACATTCTAACCACATTGCTCACTTGCATTATTAATCGGCCTTTGTTTTTGTTGTTATGAGCAGTAGTCTAATTAAGGTAAACGACAATAAGTATCGGAATATTTTGAGCAAAATTGTAAACTTTGATTCAAACAACCTAGTGCGTCTAAACAATGATCAGGTAAACTCGCCAATTCCAATTTCGTACAAGAACATTTGGCTTTTATGTGAGATTATCCGGAATACATATTTTTTATTAGGCTAACGTTAAATTACAAATATTTTCTCTCCTATTGAAACAATATTAAATATTTGCATGACATGATTAACAAAAGCAACAATATGAAAATTCAAAGGACAAGTAAACACCTCAAATGTTTAAGCTGAATACATTGCTAGAAATTGTCGGTTAACAGAAATTTAATTATACAAATGAGTCTACGATAAACTCAAGGCAAATGTACACTTTAAGCCATTGCATTTACCGATGAGCATATATATATATATATATACAAACTATTTCAAATATATATATATATATATATATATATATACAAACTATTTCAAATTTCGTGATGTGGTTATTAATAACTTGTTGTATAACAGCATTTCAGCCAGGTGAGTGTTGAGATTGATAAATTGTTTTAAGTGGCGTATGCGACAACAAAATGAATACAAGCGAATTTTTTCAAGTTTAACAAGTTAAATAGACACGGTCAGCGTCTATTCGCCTTGGTTGTTAAACTAAATTCGACCATGTTCTACTAGGCAGTAACATTAGTTTTGAACGTTTTATGTTATAAAATAGTACAAATCTGCATAGGCTCTCACTTTCTACGAATTGAAGCTATAAATATTAACAACGCAAGGCCTACATCGTATTGTTGTTCCACAGAATAACTGGAGCCTTTGAAAAAGTCAGCGTGAACAATGCATACATCCTAATGGCATTCCCCTTTAACGTTTCCTGGTAACTGAAAGAACGAAAATGCTATTTCGCGCTAAACCCTCAATGTCATCAGCTAGGTAAAGCAGGGAAATGCCTTGTAAAATTGTTCAGGACTTATGCTCATATGAGCGGTATGCTTGTATAGATAATCGTTTTTATTACAAAATACAAAACATTTATTCTTCACATGTTGTCCGACCACCATTATTGTCAAACATACCATGCTATTAAACGTAGACAAAATAAACTATTAGAAGTAATAATCCCGCGAATTTTCACAAAATATGGAGGCCAATTCTTTGGATGTGATTAACAATTATTGAACCTGCTGTTCGACGAAGAGCCTTACCCATTGTCCACGATTAAGTTTATCCGTCACATTTCAGCAGAAATGAGGAAATTATGCATTTGAACAGATACAATAAAGAAACTTTCTGGTATAAATATGCGCCTCTCAATTATTCCTTTTTTAAACGAATAACGGTGTGTCTCACAGAGAGGATTCCTTCATGATGCTAACCTCGTCTATTTTGTTAAAACACCTGCGCCATTTTCTCCTCTGTATCAATTGAATTTTCCAATTAACCTATAGTACATCCATTCCAAATTTTGCAATAGTCAGATTATTAATTCAGTCTAGCCTGTTTATTAATGTTTAAAAACAGCAGAGAACCATTTTTACTTGATTTTGAAATATCAAAGAAGTATTACAATGTAAATAATGGGCAGGCCATGGCTATGGTCGGCATATTTTTTGCTTTTAAATTTCCATAAGTTTATTTTTGTTACTACAAAATAAAGGAAAGATAGACATACATCTTTTCTATGATCAGATGTGAAACCGATGGTTTTGTGAGTCTGTTGAAACTTTGAGTATTTGCACACGTGTGTGATTAAATAATAAAAACGTAATATTTAACCAACATAACTGGCATTCCGGCAAACATTACTGTTATCTTCTATGATTGTCATGATCTGAAGATGATCTACAAAATTTATCCTTATTACTATCAGTTTTTTTTCTTTTATAATTTCTAGATACATTTTACATTTAATAAGTTTTTTTCTCATAGTGGGATAACTGTTGACTAGTTTTTATGATTTTTTAATTAGGTGTGGGTATATTCTTTGAAACGGTCCATGTTATAATGTGCATTGATAAATCCTTTATTTAAAAATATTTGTGATTGAATGCTGTTTTTTTAAAGATTAATGAAATTCTTCCTTTTTAAATTCTGTGATTATTAAAATTTCTTTTGAGTAACCATAAGAGTATATTCTTTCATAATTATTGACATATAAGTAGATCCTTCCAGTTACTTGCAATTTTGATAAAAGCACCTGACCCATTAATTACTTACATATGTAAGTATAAACTAAGAATTGTATAGTGTAGAAAAGTCAATTCATCCAGTACACCAGCCTTGTCCTTATTGAGAACTCACGACGTACTGGGTCAGGTGCTTATATAAAAAGATCGCAACCTTGATTATAGTAATTTTTATCATCGCCCGCGCAAACAATGTTCCTTTCAAGCTATAAATTGTGGGAAAAGATTGCTTGTTCACTAAAATAATCCTTAGTACAAAGTAAACAGTAAGACCTATTTGAAGGAAAGAGGTCAAATTCTTCTTTAATGAAAAATTATGGGATTATGGAACCATTTTTTTTCTTGTTTACTATTTAAAAAATTTATATACAGATAATAAATCGTATACACGTTTTCAGTATAAACCAAGCATTCTGTATTATAGAAAATGCAATTTATCCAGCTTCGTCCTTAATGAGAACTCATCGCGTAATTTAAATAATTTGCCGTGGACAGTACGTGATGTGTTCCTAATAAATACGAAACTGGTCTACTGGATCAAATTCCTTTTCTACACTGCAAAATGCTTGGCTTATACTGACAGATGCATGTACGTAATGGGTTAGGTGTTTATATCAAGATCGCAAACTTAAATAAATTAATTTTTATCACCGCCCACCTGAACATTTCTTCTAAATTAAATCTCAAGTAAAATTATGAGAGGTTTTTGTCTTTTCAATGTGCATTAAAGTTGAAAAAGGAATCGGGAAAAAGTAATCGTTTGAATCAGCTTAGTTTACTACTGTCGGGACTCAGTAGAACATGACATCATAGGGTATAACTGGACAGAGTCATTGCGAGAAAACTGTTAAAAGAAAATATTTACAATGTTTGCATTTTAGAGTTAAACAAGCATAACAGCGGTAAACGTTTCCATAAATCATTTGTAAATTTCTAGCTAGACTGCGTGCAACGTTAAAAACAAGTCTACAAAGTAGTCAGCTCCGCTGGTGACCCCTAAGAGAGCCAGTGCGAAAATCACCGGCTAATGCCGTGATGAATTAAAATAGCATATCACAGGCATATGTCCAAAATTGCTTCTAGACACATGCTATTGTGTACCATTCATGGGCTAATGATCGTCTTGGTAAATTCACGTAAACTACTAGATTAGACGACGAAGGATGTGTTCGAAGGTCTTGTGTTTCATGTTGATGATTAGAAGCAACACCAGGAAAGCTGGTAAATGTAGAAATCCGATTGATTTATGAAAAATAACGGTTTGGATGGAAGCTCGGCAATAAGGAACTTGCGTGACTGACGGAAAGCTGAGTTAGTGAGCAGCATACGTGAAAAGATAAATAAGTCAACAGGCGTTGATAATTATCGCAATGGAAATACGACAGCTAGTGCAAGCATCGGCAGGTCAGTAGTTAATGAGCTGCGTACTTTCATATTAGTCCAATTTGAGTCGATTAAATTGCGCACTATTTTGATTTAATTTACATGATGCTTTAAATTTAGTGTGCGAGCTTGAAATAAACTCCAATCCCATAGTTTTAACCAGTTGTTGTACAACATAACAAAACTACGCCTGTCGCAAGCACTGACGCGTTTCGACCTTCCATGATCATCATCAGAGCACGACGGAAAACTGATTATCACGGATCAATCCGCATTGCATATATATGGAAAGTAAAATTAGATATGCGGCTCTCACCTCCAGCAGTTTCGCACAAATCAAACCTAACTGAAATGTCGGCTGCACAATTTCTATGCAGTCACGAACATTAGCTGTTTGTAGCTTTCGCCACACAAATATAGACAATAAAGTTAAAACAATAATTGTTTGCGCCAGTGTTGGTAACAATTCTTTAGACCAAGTGTGCAAGCTTGAAGTAAACAAAAATCTCATTGTATTTAACCAGTCGTTGTACTCTGATGATGAACATGGAAGGTCAAAACGCGTCAGGGCGTGCGTCTGGTAGTAGTTTTGCTATGTTGTAAAACTGGTTAAATACAATGGGATTGGAGTTTACTTCAAGCTCGCAAACTTGATTTAACGAACTGTTACCACCACCCGCGCGATCAATTATTGGTTAATTGTATTGTCTATATATATGTGTGTATGGCGAAAGCTATGAACAGCTAACGTTCGTGACTGCATAGAAATTGTGCAACTGACATTTCCCGTCTCGTACAATGTATTCAAGACTACTAGATGTGAGAGCCCTATATATTACTTTGCTTTGCATATGTATGCAAAGCGGTTTCATCCACGCTAGTCAGTTTGCCGTCGTACTCTGGTGATGATCATGGAAGGTCGAAACGCGTCAGTGCGTGCAACTGGCGGTAGTTTTGCTATATTGTACGGCGACTGGTTAAATACAATGGGATTGATGTTTACTTCATGCTCGCACAAACACCAACCCGCGCAATCAATTATTGTTTAATTTACAAGATGTTGGCGGTCTAAAATAACCCTTTATACTGTAGTTTTTGGGTAGAACAAAATTTTCGCTTTTAGACTCATAGGCAACCATTCTACAAAATCTGTTTATAAATTCTTATAATGATTGTTTGCACTGAAAATGTATTTAAAAGATACAACTTATTAATTCCATATTTATAGTTTAAATATTTCTTATTATCTTAAATTGTTCATGTTTAAAAAGAAAAAATATAACGGCATAAACATGTGTATGTCATAATATCGTATTTAATTTCATTGTCAGGGAGTAAAATTTACAGTACATATTAGGAAAGCCAGCTGAATTATAACACAAATCTACGGCATATGCTGGGCCAGGTGACCTAACATTTGATAGATCTTACGCCGTGTGGATATAGTATTATAGCTATATAGATATATCAGATTTGGCCTGCTTCAGCATTTCTTTCTTTAAGTTACGAGTAATACTTCTTTTGTGAGACTACATAGTAGTAATTTTATGAAATTGGATTGCGTAGATGGTGATATCGGTATGTGAAGAATTTCAAATAAATATGAAATCAGTCTAAGAGATGAACCAGGATTAAATGTTTACGCAATGTTCAATTTGTACGGAGAAAAAATATGATTTGTAGTTAAACCAAGCTTCCCAAATTAATTCAAATTATTTTTATCACCGCACGCTCAATCAAAGTTTGTCAAATCAATTTAAATAATTCATTCAATACATCTTCCTTGGATCGCGTGGTGTCTGCTCTATACTAGCAGAAGGAGAGTGGTTAATTGAAGCTCTATATCTATAGGAATTTCACATTGGTTCCACATGAAGAACAGTCTAACTCAAAACAAGGTATTATATAAGTGAAACTTGTGAATTGTGTGCTGCAGAGTAGCGCAGTCAATAGAGTCACAGACTCCGAAGAAATAACACCCTGGATCGAGCCCTTTTCTTGGCAAAATGCTGGAAAGAAGCTGAAGAGCTGCCAATAAGGTCACAACCGGTCTTATGTAGGAATTACTTCTGCTACATGTGACAATGCTTAATTTATACTGGCAAGTGCATACATAATGAGATTGATGCTTATATCAAGCTAGCGACCTTGATTTAAATAAAGTAAATATCATTAATTTTTTATGCGTCTGCGTATGAATATGACTATGACAGTTTCATTTAATAATCGGTAAGATCTACATGGTTAAATAAAACAATTAATTGTCTGCGCAGGTGGTGGTAACATTTATTTAACTCAATTTTACGAGTTTGAAGTAAACACCAATCCCATTGAATTTAACCAGTCGTCGAACAACATAACAAAACTACCGCCAGTCGCAGGCAATGACGCGTTTCGTCCTTCTATGATGATCATAGGATAAAGACGGCAAACTGACTAGCATGGATCAAACTGCTTTGAGAGCGGCATATCGAATTTTTCTTAACGTATATATGCAACGCAGTTTGATCGTCGTAGTAAGTTTGCCGTCGTACTCTGATGACGATCATGGAAGGTCGAAACGCGTCAATGCGTGCGACTGGTGATAGTTTTGTTATGTTATTGGACGACTGGTGAATTACAATGATATTGGTGTTTACTTCAAGCTCGCAAACTTTATTTAAATAAATGTTTCAGAAGAATACTAATATTAAATTTATGTAAAAATATCACTTTCGTCTTTCATGCTGTACATCTTTCAAAAATTGTGCACATCAAATTTAGAGTCAGAGGAACATAAAATGGAGGTGATAATTTCTTCTTTAGTCTAATATATTGGGTTAAAAATGTCTTAATAGATATCAAGTAAATGAATTACTAAAAAATATAATTCTTTAAATATAATTTCTGTAAACTAAAGTAACGCGTACTGGATTTTACTGTTTAAATATCATTTCTTATCTTTTTCGTATTGATAAATTTTTATTTTTGGCTACCATTTTAGTTCCGCACTGCATTGACTCAGCGGTATTCCTGATTTGACATGTTTAATTATTTTTTCTATCCCCACAAATTAAACTGCAAACCTGCCGTCATTTAACGAACACTTATTGCAAAATTACGTAATACAGAATTTTGTACCGAAATTTTATTATATTTTTAATTTAAAAAATGTATTTTCATCATTGTTAACTAAATGAAACCAAAAACTAAAACAAAAATTGGCCAATCTGACTGTATAAAAAGTATTTTTACATAAATCTAGACCAAAAGGATTGGTGTTAATTACAAAAAAGAGAAATGAAGAACTCGGTCATGAACTTGCTAAATTGAATTTACTTCAAATAATACAAAATAGACAGAAGACAATTTTAAAATTGATTATGATCACCTCACTTAAAACTTGGATAGGAGTAATTATTATCCTTTGCACTTCATATATCAAATTACAGAATATGAAAATGCTGTAAATTAAACTGAATGTAATCATAAGTCCGGTTTATTAATAACAGATTGCCAGATGTGAGGAAATAAAAATCAATACTTGCAACATTTTGCCAAAAGGATTGGTGTTAATTACGACAAGAGAAATGAAGAACTCGGTCATGACCTTGCTTAATTGAATTTACTTTTAATAATACCAAATAGACAGAAGACAATTTTAAAATTGATTATGATCACCTCAATTAAAACTAGGATAGGAGTAATTATTATCCATTGCACTTTGAACATCAAATTACAGAATATGAAAATGCTGTAAATTAAACTGCTTGTAATCATGAGTCCGGTTTATTAATAACAGATTGCCAGATGTGAGGTAATAAAAATCAATATTTGCAACATTTTGCCTATTATATTATAAGTGCCATCCTTAAAATGCGTTAGGAAAATCTAAAAAATAATGATCAAACTAAGATTTAAATATACGTGCATACATACGTATGCTGTCAACAACGACAAAATATTCAGAAACATAACAAATCCAATTCTTCAGAAAGACCGAATGCTTCCACTTTAAGCATTCAACTGCAGTTGCCAGACACCATGTGACGAATACTGCAAAGTGACGGCAGGACGGTTTGGGCAGGTTGAAACTTCAAGTCATAAGTGATATCCAAAAAAATTTAATTTAAAACAAGTGTTGTCATATAAAATAGTTTGAAATTAATATGAAAATTGTGTCCTATGCGCAGCTGTGGTGGAATGGAATGAATTGCGCGACATTGAAATATTTCTTTCTGGTTCCTATTTCAGCCACGGGTTATTTGGCAAGCACTTGATAAGTGGTGAAAACAGACCAAGTAGATTAGTTGATAACATTCATTCGATATCTTATTCAACTTTTAGCTTATGCCGACAGCATATTTATAATAAGCTTATGCCATTATTATCAAATTTTTGCATCATTTCCCCAGGTGTCATAGTGTTTGCCTTATATCAGAAGTTGAAAGCGATATCTAAAAAGTTTTACATGATAAGAACGATGAGCATATAATATATTTTAGTATTTATCTTCCAAGTGTACTAATTGCGCGGCATTTTTTCGAAAGGGAAGCAGCTGAGAGGCTGAAATAAATTCTCCTAGTTAATGCACTATCGCGGCATTTGATTTGTGCTCAAGAGAACTAAACTCTCTAGTTGATGAATGGCAATTTTTATATCTTATGCATCGTTTAGCATATGCTGGTAACATTACCAGAGTCAATACCTGTTACTATTATAAAACTTTATATCAAAAACAAGGTGGTAAGTTGTATCACATATAATAAGATATCGGGTTTTGATTATTGACAACTTTGAGTGGAAGGCAACACAAATGTTGATTCACCTGAAGAAAATATGGACCATATGAAATTCGTTCATATAAAAGCATCAAAATAGTGTAGACAAAATTCGAGCGACATCGAAATGACAGCCGAATATCAGATTTACAAAATAATGTACATATATAGGTTTGATTTGTTTCATATCTAATAACAATCTTGAAAAATTAAAGTATGTCATTATCGTTATTTTTTGTATGCGACTGTTTAAATTGCAATTAGTTTTCATTTCAGTTTTTCAAACCTATTTTACCGCCTGTGCTATAAGTAATAATTTAATTATATGACACGTATTAGATAATTAAAAGCATTACTTGTATTGCCAATACATTTCCAGTAAATAATTATCTAATAAAGTGGGGGGTTGGATAGTTATAAATAGTGGAACATAATCAATACTGAGTACTCTGAAAATTAACGAATATCTCGGAAACAGCAATAAGAATCTCAAAATTAATGCTTAGCTTATTTTTGATAACTGCAGCAAATTAATGAACTATTAAGCACTTTGCAAAATTTTCATTTTAAAGTAATAAGATTAAAAGTGGTAATGTTTCGCATAATTAAACTTATTGGACAAACGTGTTTCATTTTATTTTTAGCAAATTTGTTTAATGCTTATTACTTGCCAATATTAATCAGTTGAGATGTCACAATGTACTGGATATTCGCATACATATCATCATTCTTCATTGTCAAAATTAACAATCTTTTCTTTAAAGCAGGGAAAATTTAATTCCATAAATGACATATAGCTTGCTAAAGATAAATTCACAGAGCTAAAATGAACGACTAAATTAAACATTACAGGTTTCAGAAGTCTCACGAAGCATGAAATGAGCAAGTAACTGATGGGAATTAAATACATTGAAGAGCTTTAAATTTTGTTAATAGGCTTTCAAACATTGTCCAAAAAGTAATTTTTATTTCTTTTATTATTTAAACTTGCAACGTATAGGGAACGATTAAAGTTGTATTGGTTAAAATTTGTTACACATTTGCAATATATTTATTCTCATATTAAAGGAAAAATCTAGAATGTCCGTGTGGCATTTTGATATTTTGCTTTATGCCCATGCAACTGAACATTTGGAAATAATCCATTAAATTATATCCTAGTTAGTTAAAGGCTTTGTATGACATTTATTTTTAAAATAGCAAATTAATTTTATAATATCTAAGTTAAAAATATCACTAAATTTGGTAAATTAGTACTCCTCCTAGAGAATTATATCTAGAATTACATTAATTTTTAATTTAAAAAAGGATTTTACAAAACATTTCGAAAAAACTTGTGTAGGCTTTAAAAAAAACTAAACACAATTTAGCAGTTTACGAGAGAACCCTGTTAACTATGACAAGCAAAGAAAAATCAACTTTTGAGATCACAATTCTGAAAGTCTGTCAATAGTAAATCTCTACAACAACAGTCTGAAGAAGGCACACAGTATTGATTGAAGGGAAATCCATTTTTATTGGGTTAACAGACTTTATTGGGTGTCAATTTTGCAATAGCCGCATCTCTTTCTATGAACAGCGAAAAGGCAATTTTTATGATAAACAATATTGCAACACCTAGGTGAATCATACAAAATACCATTTATCATTTTTAAAATTCAATTAAAGAAGAGCACAGAATTCAAACTGATTCGAAATTTTGTCCTTTCGTTTTGTATAAATAGCTTTATCGTAGATAAAACCCAATTTGAGACAACATAAATAAATTTAGAAGCCCATGATAAAACACTTTTTGGTATGTTTCACGGTCACTTCGCCATCATATTGCAGATTAACTTATATTTGATTTGTGTCGATAGCACAATCACTCAGAAAACATTTAAATATATTTTTATGTGGTTTTCTTAAATGTGCAGTGTGATCATTAATAAAAAGTAGATGGCGAAAACGTTTAACACCTTTTTAAACACGCACAACACATAATAAATATTTTTTGTCATGTCATCAAAATGGGCAATACTCAGTCGTTTCTTTCAATCACGTTTTCGAGCTTGAAGTAAACACCAATTCCATTGTATTTAGTCAGTCGTCGAACAACAGATCAGAACTAACGCCAGTCGCAACACACTGACACATTTCGACCTTCCATGATCATCATCAGATTACGACGGAAAACTGACTAGCGAGAATCAAACCGCATTGCATATAAATGAAAAGCAAAAATAGATATACGGCTCTCTACTCTAGTAGTTTTGCATAAATTGTACGTGACTGGAAATATCGGCTGCACAAGTTCTATGCAGTCACGGACAGTAGCTGCTTGTAGCTTCGCCACACACACACACACACACACATATATATATATATATATATATATATATATATATATATATATATATATAGACAAAACAATTAAGCAATAATCGATTGCACGTGTGGTGATAACAATTCTTTAAATCAAGTTTGCGAGCTAGAAGTAAACACCATTTTCATTTTATTTAACCAGTCGTCGAACAGCATAACAGAACTACCGCCAGTCGCAACGCAGTGTAAAGTTGTTCGACGACTGGTTGAATACAATAGGGTTGGTGTTTACTTCAAGCTCGCAAACTTGATTTAAAGAATTGTTACCACCGCCCGCGCAATCAATTATTGTTTAATTGTATTGCTTTTCTATGTATATGTGGCGAAAACTACAAAAAGCTAATGTTCGTTGAATGAAGATTTCTTTTGCGAACCTGGATTAATTGAAATTACCTGATCTGCGTTTTGACTAACGCATCTTTCACTGTTCCAGTAGTTTTCATTTGACAAGATATTTCGGTCTAACTTACCGTTAGCCTTCATTAGTTGCAATATTCCTCACAAGTTTAACAAACGAAACTAATGAAGCAAACGCGTTATTTCCTCTAGCCATAATATTTATACTTCAGACTTACCTTTAATTAGATATTCGCGTGTCAAATGTTTGTGTTTGTGTGTGCATTTTCATAACTGTTGTTTTCATCTAACTAATTTAAACCAGAGTGGCTGAATAATAAATACTGTTTGTTGCGGAGACCTGTTATATATGAAAGTATGTATTAGG